>JAKCPI010000415.1:0-10074 GCA_023213315.1 Euborellia annulipes | reverse complement strand
CTTATAATAGTCTAGTTTTTTTTAAAGTACATTTAGACGTCGCTCCTGAACCCCCTTAACAAATAACAATTGGATTAAATAAATATACCTGCCTGATCATTTCCAAGGTATTCCCATTTCTCTAGCCACAAGTTAGGAGATTGAAAGTTTTATTAATTTTTTTTTTTTTTTTTCTTTTGAAACAAATATGTTAGAGAGAAAGCACCTCCTATCTCCTTCCCTATCTATCCTTTTATTTCGGATTAAAGATTAAGAGGATACTTTTTCTCAAAGAATTCCGCCTGCTCACTGAGCGTTTCTTCTTCGTCTTCTTCGCTAAAGACAAACAACGGATTCCTCTTTTCAGTTCCCATGACCGTTAATTAATATTAAAATCATATTTTAGTTACAAAATAATTTAATTCCAGGCTATGATGAACTAACTAATAAAAGAATTATTTTAAAAATTTCAAGTTTATTTTCTCACCATTTTGTTTGTTATTTATTGTATATTTCACTTTTTAAATTTGTGACTGTGTGTGTGTGTGTGCTTTAATATCGTTTGGGAGCCACCCCCCCCCCCTTTGCTGTAGAGGTCGGCAACTCATGGCTCGCTTAAGGGGGGTTTAGGAGGGAAACGTACTTAAAAAAAAACTAGACTATTATAAGGAATTTTTCAATGCGGTTTTTTTTAATGAATTAAATTCATAAGAGATTATTGGGACATCGAGCTATGATTTTTTTAATGACTTATTAAAAAATTATCGTCATTAATTTTTTTGTTATCAAGCAAATACAAAAAACAATCAGACCCAATAATCTTTAATTTTTTTTAATTTAAAAATGTTAAAAAAAAAAATTTAAAATTGTTATTATTAATCACATATTAATTAAGAAATTTTTAGATGATTTATATAAAAATCAATTGTGAAATTAGTTCAGCATTCTTGCAATAGATACCAAATCGAAAAAAACTGAAAAAGTACATCAGCCAAGTACTAATACTCTTTGGCCGATTTTGATCAAAAGCCTATTTTCACCCCTCAGGTGGCTGCCTAACTTAAATATAAAATTTCATCCTCCTAGCTCAATTCTAAATAGGGTCCGACCGAAACAAGATTTTCAGCCGAAACCGAATATTCGGCCTCAAACTTAGTTTCGGCCGAAACCGTAACCGAAACCGAAACTTGTATTTCCTATAAAAAAATTTATATATTTTTTTTTTTTTGAAATTTTTTTCCCCTCCGTGAAAATCATTTTACCTTTTTTTTTTAAGACTCAAGTTTCGGCTACTTTTTGGCCGAAACTACGGCCGAAATCATGATTTTTGGCCGAAACCGAAACCGAATATTCGGTCGGTTCCTAATTCTAAATGCTCTAAATCAGCGTTTTCCAAACTGCGAGGCGCACCTCCCTAGGGAGGCGCGAATATTAGCCACCAAGATCAATTTTCCAAATGTTTGCTAGTTTTATAAATAAAATAATAAAATTTACAAGATTCTGGGAGGGAGGTTTTTAATTAAAATAATAAATATGAATAAATAAAAACCCAAAGGCGGGTCCAGGGAAGTTTTTCAGGGTTTTAATTTTTTTTTTTGAATAGACGCGAAGCTCGCCGAATTGTTATTTATTAAGATTGAATTAGGGGTTGAAAAATTGAAAAAAATGTTTTTTGTATTTCAAGATGGTGAATGTAGCGTCGCTCCTTGGGTTACGTGATGAAGATAGGGGCAGCCTGGTGGATATTATTGAAAAGGGTGAAAAAATTTGCCTGAATACTAGCTCTGGATCTATTTATTCACCCTTTTCAATAATATCTACCAGGCTGCCTATCTTCATCAAAATGTTTTTTAATTTAATTTAGCTAAATTGAAGCCAAATAAATAGAAAACCTTCAAAAAATAGCATTGATTATTATTTTGTTTAGGGGGATGAAGGGTTGATTATTTAAGAAAGGCCTTGGAATATTCCAAATCACTTGTTGACATTCTTTTCCATCTCTAAATATAGTTAGATTAGAGCAAAAGATATTTTTTTACTTTTAATAAAAGGGAATTGTTATTTTCATCTATTTATTCCTATAATAAGAGAGAAGAGACAAGTTTATCTCGTTCAGTCGAGAGCGTGACCTGCTGGCAGGCGCTGCTATCTTTTTTGTGTTTAAAGTGAATCAAAGTGAATAATTAATATAGTGCAACCCTCCCTGACCTCACCGTCAGCCAGCACACCCTCTTGACAGTCTTATTAAAGGTAATTATTATGCATTTTATCGTTGAAAAAAAAATGATAGAAACAAATAATTTGACTGCGAAAAACGATTCTTTTGAATATGAAATTAAATATTTTGTATTTCACTAAGGGTAGAGGGAGAATATAAGCTGTTGAAAGGGGGAGGGGAGTGTAGGGGTCATTGAAAAAAAAAAAAAATTTTTTAACTACATCAAGCCTGAGGGCATTTTTTTAATCTTTTCTTAAGTCACCATTATTTATCTATTAGGCCTATATTTTGTTAATCAAATTTCCTTAATATACTTTTCTTTTATTAAAATAAAATAATTTCAAAATAAAAATTAAAAAATTATTTATAAATGAATTCAAATTATTTTGAGAGTAATTTCGCGGTGAAGACTCACATTTCCTTAAAGCAGGGCCGGATCTAGGGGGGGGGGCAGTGGGTGCATGTGCCCCGGGTGGCAGATATCAGGGGGCGGCAATTAAAGAAAGATTTACTAAAAGAAAAAAAAAAAAAAGGTAAAATGATATGAGTTTTGTTTAAAAAATTTTAAGGAGGGGGGCGGAAAATTAAATTTTGCCCCCCCTAATTCCGGCCCTGCCTTAAAGGGGGGAGGGAGGTATGAAGGCATTAACCAGAGGGGTTAATGCCCCATCCCCTATAATGCACAAAGATATTAATGTTTTTTAATACTTTTACTAAGGGTGGGATAGAGACATTTTAATTTCATTCTAAAATTTCTTATTACTGGGGCGGAATTAATTTTTGAAGATTTCGAAACTCTCATATAGAGATAATAATAACACTGGGTAACTTACGAACCCATCGAATCCCTTGCAGAATTTTGTAGGGATTTTTTTCATTAGGTAGAAAAGTAATATATGATTATTATAATTAAGTGGGTGTATAAAGAATTAAGATTTGTAAAAGGAAGGAGTTTGCAGCCAAAGAATAATAGAACTAATCTCAATTCGGATTTGAATTTTTACTTTCTCTTACCTATATGTATAAGTTAATATACATATATATAGAGAGAAAGTATTGGATTCATGTCAAAAATTCAATGTCGAGACTTTGATGGATATACACGTTTTGAGGTCCCCTGAATCCAAAAAAGTGGTTTTCGCGACATGTTCTGTCTGTGTGTCTGTTTGGGTTCAATTTAAAGCATGAAGAAATTGAGCTAGGAGGTTGCCATTTTATATTTAAGTTAGGCAAAATACCCTTATACCAGAGTTTTCCAAACTGTGAGGCGCGGACTAGTCTAAGGGAAGGCGCGAATATTGGCCACCAGGACCCATTTTCCAAATGATTGCTAGTTTTAATATAAATAAGAATAAATAAAAAAAATATTTTTATATAAATTTATATATTTTAGCATTAAAAATTTTTGTTTTTGTATTATTTTATAAAATGGGGGGGGGGAGGCGTCATACGATTAAATATTTTTAAGGGAGGCGTGGTAACATAAAGTTTGGAAACCACTGCTCTATATTGAACACAGACAGACAGAGACACACACACATAGGCAGACCAAATTGCGGGACCCTCTTTTTGAACTCAGGGGTCGTCACAACTTGTATATCCATCAAAACCTCGACATTGAATTTTTGACATGAATCCAATTCTTAGAAAATTAAAAATATTTATTTCCTTCAAATAGTATAAAAATATAGGCTAAAAAAATTTTTGATAAAATCACTAGCAAATTTTTTAAATTTTAATTTTATTAAAATTGTGATTTTATTTAAAATTTTTAAAGTTTTATAGTAGATTTGTTTTTGTTTTATACTATTTGAACATATTAAATTATTTTAATTTAATTTCCCCCCCCCTATTCAAATTCGTTCCGGCGCCCCTATATAGGTAAGAGAAAGTGCCGTGAAGTGCTAACTAGCACTCCAGATTTATTTATAAATACATTTCTTGGGAACAATCGAAATTCCATCCATTAATTTACATTCTAAATACAAAAATAGCCACACTCCAAGCAACCAACCCTCTATTATAATAATATCGCATGACTTGAGATTTAATTTTAACTACTGTGTATATTTATATATTATATATACTTTCTGCATTAAAATTATTTTTATTTTAATTCCTTGAGGTCTAATGCATTTTTTAATAAAAACGAAACTGACATGAGTATTTTGTTTAATTAATGCTTTCAAGACAACTAAAAAAAAACAAAAAAACTTTGTTTTTTAGATAATTAAAAAAAAAAGTTTTGTTTTTATTTTAATACAATCCGAGAAGAAAGTTTTTGTCGTTAAAAAATTTCTGAATTTTATAAAACTTTAACTGACCTTGATTTTATTATTCTTCAAGGTTATCTAAAAGTTGAAGAAAGTTGAAAAATCAATTTGTCTCTTGTTTTATTTTCATCCCCAAACAACTAGATTAATCTAGTTTATATGAAAATGAAATGGAAAAATGTATCTATGTTTATGCTCTATAGAAATCTACAATTTTCAATAAATCATTTTTAAATTAAGTACACATATGGTACTTTGAAACGGAGGAAAAACATAAAAATAATTTGAATCAGGTTCAGGAGCGACGCGTCGCTTCGAACCCCGTTTAACGTCGCGACGTCTAAACGTTCTTAAAAAAAATCTGGTGTGACTGGCGCAATAGCACACAACTTTCTTACCTTCGGTAATCGAAAGTTGTGTTCTGTGCTTGTCACACCAGATTTTTTGGGTCGACATATATTTAGTTCCCGACAGTACGGAACATATGAATTCAGATGTAAAATTTATAAGCATGGGAAAATATTTATATTTTGTTACCATGGCAACCATTTCTCCTATCTTCCCTATGAAATACAAGAGTAAAGTGGTCTTCAGAAGATTTCAATTGCAAAATGAGAATATACATTTTAAAGAGAATCTAAAAAATAATTGATTTTTGAATTTTAAAAAAAATCGTTGGAGCAAATTTTGAGAAAATCGAAAAAAACTGAAAAAGTACATCAGTAAAGTGCTAGTACTTTTTGGCCGATTTTGATTAAAAGCTTATTTTTCCGGTCCCGGGGGTGTTTAAGTTAAATATAGAATTTCAACCTCGTAGCTCAATTCCTTCATGCTTAAAATTGAACACACACCCACACACCCACCCACCCACCCACAGACAGACCATGTCGCGAAAACCACTTTTTTAGATTCAGGGGACCTCAAAACGTGAAGATCCATCAAAATCTCGACATCGAATTTTTGACATGAATCCAATACTTTCTCTCTATATATATATTACATATATACATAGGTAAGAGAAAGTAAAAAAACTAGACTATTATAAGGAATTTTTCAATGCGGTTTTTTTTTAATGAATTAAATTCATAAGAGATTATTGGGACATCGAGCTATAATTTTTTTAATGACTTATTAAAAAATTATCGTAATTAATTTTTTTGTTATCAAGCAAATACAAAAAAACAATCTGTCCCAATAATCTTTAATTTTTTTTTAATTTAAAAAATGAATTTATTGTTATTATTAATCACATATTAATTAAGAAATTTTTAAAATAAGCTTAGATAATTTATTTAAAAACCAACTGTCAAATTAGTTCAATATTCTTGCAATAGATGGCAGGCTAGTCTAACAGCCGACTGCTTATTAGCCTATATTTATATATTTTTATAAAAGATACATATTATATAATAACATTTATAAAGTATTTATTGCTAAAAGATCAATGAAAATCAACCAAATGCATTAAATATTATTAGCTACCATTCTGACATCTCTTGGCACATTTTTGAATTACTTAACTTTTCGGGCATACTTTTTATTAGGGCTGGACGGTAATGGATTTTCATTACCGACCTCGATAATGAAAAAACCGGTTTTTCTCGAAAGTCGGTAAAAATTTTTTACCGCCCGCGGAACCAAAGTTTGCCGCCGCGGAACATTTTTGCGGAACCAAAATTTTTCCCAGGCCGAAAAAATATTTTACCTTTTTTTTTAGAGAGCCAATTTTTTTGCCGAAACATTTTTTTTTTCGCGGAACCAAATTTTAAAATTTTTCCCCGGCCGGAAAAATCATTTTACCTTTTTTTAGAGAGCCAATTTTTTGCCGAAACATTTTTTTTCCTAGCGGAACCAAAATTTTTTCCCGTCCGGAAAAATATTTTACCTTTTTTTTAGAGACGCCAATTTTTTGCCGCCGCGGAACCACAATTTGGTTTGCCGCCGCGGAACATTTTTTTTCGCCGAACCAAAATTTTTTACCGCCCGAAAAATAGGTTTCTACCGACTTTCGAAAAAAACCGGTTTTTATCGAATAGAGGTTCGTTACCGCGTTTTCGGTAAAAATTTTTACCGGTTTTTACCGCTAAACCGGTTTACCGTCCAGCCCTACTTTTTATGACATACTACGCCAACTTATAGGGAACACGCGTAACAACCTTCGTTCCCGTTCCCCCTTAAATGTTTTCGGGAATTAATCAAATTTCTTCAATATCTGAACATAAATCTATTTGGCCCCCTTCAGGCAGACCCTTTGAGTAGTCATAAATCTGCTGATCCCACTGCCCTACTTGAACCCAAGATCCTTTTTTTATTTATTCTGCTCCTTTGGCTTACCACCATTGAGCTACCCAAGATCCTTACTTTATATCTTAACACCTGCATGGTAACAAGATATTTCCCGAAAAACTTGTACGCCGATGGCTTGCTTTGTGGCTAGTATTAAATTTTGTGAAATTATGAAAACTTGTTAGGGGTCGTCTACACATCACGTAACGCCTTTTTAGACGATTTTCTAGTCCCCTCTCCCCCATTTCACAGTTGGTCACATTCAAACAAATCCCCTTAAAAATAACGTCCGTAGAGAAAGTGACTCGATATTGGATTTCAGTATTAAGAATTTCATTTGTATCTCGCTCATATACTAAAAACGTATTCTTCTTCTTGTTACAGAGAGGAGGCTGGAGGCTGCAGTGTTGGGACTCCGTCCATCTCATCATTAGGGAGTGTTTGCGGTCGTCCTATCATCACTGAACTTCTCGATGAACCCGTTGAAGAAAAGGTAGAAGAAAACTTTTATATTTTTTTTTTTTTTTTTTTTATTTGTCCTCTCGGCTGCTGAAGCCATTTAGTGTTATACTATTATATATATTTTTATAAATTCACTACTATTTCGCCGTACTGCTTAAATGCAATGATTTGGGTGATTGCTGGTCTAATCCGTTGCCAGGCTCCCCGGCATCATAAGAATAACCACTTGCTAGTTATACATAGAAAATTTACGTTAATTTAATCATAAATTATATGAAATCTCATTAAAAAAAAATGGACTTACACCACTTTCAAAATAAACGGCTCATATATAAATATTAACTAAATACGAATATCGTTAGTCTTATATTGTGAGTGTTAAAATATATATATTTATAAGGATGTGGCATAAGGGCAGCCTAAAATAAAATAAAAATGTTTTTATTTTTGTCGACGTTTCGAGTTCCGATTGCACTCTTCATCAGGACAAAAATGATGTCAAATTGTTGGGTTTGTTGACATGGCAGTGTAGCAACGTTTTTTTTTTACCAATTTACCATGGTATATTTACTTAAAAAACTCTACTGTTTCGAGGACAATTTGACATCATTTTTGTCCTGATGAAGAGTGGGATCGGCACTCGAAACGTCGACAAAAAATAAAAACATTTTTATTTTATTTTTCACCTTGGCTGCCTTTATGCCACATCCTCATGTCATAATATCCAGCCATCAAGAAACAACTAGTATATATATTTATTTTAATTATCCTTGTCTCGTCTACTAAGGTCATTTAGGGGTTGATTTGTAAATATTAGTTTATATATTGTTTTATATCCGTAGGACGTTCCACACTCTGGTTCTTCTGGGCCACCTATCCAAGGTTCCGCCCTGCTTGGCATTAACAATATATTGTTTTAATTTTTCTGATTTTTTAAGAACCCTTTTCGCCTATTTAGGCCATTTAGGGGTTTGAATTTATTAGAGAAATTTTTTATATACAAGTTATTGATGGCTACCGATGGACGTTCCACAAGCTAATAGCTCGAGATCACCAAACCGAGCCTTGGCATCGCTTAACCGCAACGATTGTGGTGTCTGTTGCTCTTGTGCCAGGCCCCCGACATTTTTCTAATTTACATTAATGAAATAAATATTAATAACTGCAAAAAAAAATTATTTTTATTTCTCTTCCCTCAAGGTTGAATTATTTTTCTATTTGTCTTCTAATTTAATTTTAATTCGTACAAAATTAAATGGTCCGTTTTTGTTTATTAATATGGGGTAGTATGGTAGTTACAATAACTACAACAACAAGTGAGGTTGTTGTTATTTATGACAGCATAACATTAAATTAAAATTAAAACATCAACATGGAGAGAGGAAAGTTTCTATTATATTATTATTAAATGCAGCTACATGGGCGATATTGAAAGATGATAAATTAAAAAATAAAAATATTGTTAAAAATTATTTTAGTATGTTTTATTAATTTGGGGAATATAAAAATATATTTATTTTCTTTAATAATTAATTCTGAGAAACAATGGATGACGTCATTCTCCGAACCGGTCTCGATTGTTTGGAAACAGGTTATTGAAATAATTAACGAGATGTCATCAAAGTTTGTTCAAGATAAATAATCATATACGTATATATTCCAATTGCCATATCAAATAAAAAGTTCTTTTTTTTATATCCATCAAAAAATGAATTATTTATTTTTGAATTGAAAATTTAATTTTTTTTTTCTTTTAATAGTTATATATTTTATTATAATAAAAAAAGAATTATTAATCAATAATATTGGCGGGATCCCTTGTTGCTTAGCGGGTTTCGTCCGCTAAGAGCAAGACAGGCTTTGACCAATCAGAAGCCGAGGAAATTGTTACGTCACTCAACAAGCGGTATTTCAGTCTGGTCCACATCTCCTTTATTAGTTGTTTTTGAGAAAGTGAAGTGTTAACATTGTGCTAGTGTTTGTGTGTGTTTGTGCATCAAGACAACCCCTTCATTTCATCTCTTCTTATTAAATAGTGAGTAAAATTAATATAATTTATTTATCTGGACCATTTATTATAAAAATACAAGTATATTTTATGTGTAAATAGAATTTAGAATAAAGGATATAATTAGTTCATCCGAATCACCGCCAGGATGGCGCCAGCGTACGGGTCTTTATTAAATTTACTCTTTGCCCTTGTCATTGGCTTTGAAATTCTCAGAATGTTTAAGAATCTATTAAAATTTACATAAAAGAAGGAAATGAATCTTTCATAATAAATGGACCATGTTTATTTAAAATAATAATATTTGCACAAATTTAACAGAAGGTGGTTCCTAATAACGTTTGCTGTTTTGTTTCTTCCGAAATCATATCTTATTGCTTTTATTTTTTTATTATTAACCTCCTAAAAGCTCGTTTAAAATTTTATTGCTTTTATCAATTTATTATTTTAAAATTTTTTTTTTTTTAACTTTCTCTTACCTCTATATATATGTTAATATATATAAAGAGAAAGTATTTTTCAATGGATTGGTGCAATTAAAATAATTTCTTGGAATGGAAGATTTATTGCATTTATTTTTGATCAAGATATTATAGGTCAAGTTTTCATTATTAAATTTCATTTGATGCTGTCGTTTTATTGTCACTTTAAATCGAGATTTCGATTTATATTTTTCATAGATTTAGTTTTAGTTTGTTTGTTTTTTAACCCTTTTCGGTTACAGATGCCATTTAGAGATTATTTCTTTATTTGTATAATTTTCAATTACAAGCACCGATGACGTTCCACATGCTGATTGCTCGGGGTCACCAATCCCGAAATTTCGCCGCGCTCGGCATCACTTAACC
>JAKCPI010000414.1:0-11513 GCA_023213315.1 Euborellia annulipes | reverse complement strand
AAAAATTTTCCTTGTCGTGGTTTCATAAAACCACACAATGATTTTTTTTACTAACACATACCTTTCTATATACGAAAAGTATTTGATTCATGTCAAAAAAAAAGAATTTTTGATGGAAATACATTTTGAGTCCAAAAAGGTCCTTCAAAATGGTCTGTATGACTTTGTTCAATTTAAAAGCATGAAGGAAACAAGTTACAAGGTTGAAATTTTATGGAGTTAAATTAGAAATTTTCCTGACACACGACAGAAAGCGTTTGAATAAAATCGGTTCAAGAGTGTACTGGTACTTTACTGATGTACTTTTTCAGTTTTTTTCGATTTTCTCAAAATCCACTGTAACGATCTTGATTAAAATTCAAAAATCAATTATTTTTTAGATGCTCTTTAAAATGTATATTCTCATTTTCTCCTTGAAATCTTTTGAAGCCCCTTTTACTCTTGTACTTCTTAGGGTTGCCATAGTAAATATTTCCCCATGTTTATAAATTTTACATCTTGAATTCTATTGGTGGAAACTAAATATATGTTGACACAAAAAATCTGGTGTTACATAGTACAGAACAATTACCGAAGGTTGTATGCTGTGCGGCCAGTCACACCAGATTTTTTTATCTACTTAAAATTAATAAATGTTTTTTTTTTTAAGAGCAAATATCCATTAAGTCCTTTCAATTATTAAAAAAAAAACCGTAGCCGTTTATTTTTCTCTTAAATTTTTAATAGCATCTGTTTCACTAGTATATTAAATGGATATTCTCTATGCTTTTAGTGGACGCCGCAAGATGGAAGTTTTTTATTTTTTTTTTTTTTTTACTCTTCCAATATATCCTCTGTATGAAAATGCAGAATCAGCACTCGATGTTCAGATCTAACAATATCCAGGCGTTGGCTAAATGGTCTCGCCCCCCCCCCTTCCCCCCTCACCCACAAAAATATGAAATCATTTACAATTTCTTTTTTTTCAGATTAACAAAAAAATAGTTTATTGTTTTAATCCACTTATCGGTTTGGATACACTTTGTTTTAAAATTATTTGATTAAAGCAGCTTCTTTCTATCTATACTCATTAACTAGAGCCTTTGATATACACAACTATCTACATGGCAAGAGCGGATACAAGAGGGTGGGGTAAAGGGCGTAATTACCCCCCTGAGATTAAAAAAAATACTTTTTTTCGAAAAAAAATGTATTTTTAATGTAAAATTTTAAAAATTAATACTTAAAAATTTGATTTGTATTTATATTCTGGCGAACAAGTACAGAATGCGCCTTTAAATTACCGAAATTAAGAAAAAATTGTGTCCTTTGCGACCAGTCACACCAGATTACCCCCCCCCTCCCCCGAGAAACACCTCTGGCTCCGCCCTTGCTACGCTATGGATAGATAACGGTCAAAACAATATTAATATCGATATATATTATAGCGGAGTGTCCGTCTGTCCGTCCGACCGGAATTTGAAAACGAAATTTTGCAGTCTTACTGAGAGGAGGTTATGGAGTGTGCAGGAAAAATACTTGGGTTCCAAAATTTCTATAACTTAGAGTTATTAATTCCCAAAGTTACGATTTCTCCCATAGGAAATGTATAGAGAAATATTTATGTATTCTTTGCATTTATGTATTCTATGAATGTAAACAAATTCTCATGCAGGCAGTGGATTAAAATACGTGTGATAATGATTTTCTTTTCATAATTAAGAAAAGGCGAGGCCCAGCCTACGGGCTTGGTCTAGTTGGTAGCGTGCCTACCTTTATACCGAACACCGCGGCCTCCAGCCACCTGGAGGGGGTCCAGGTGGGGCGAAGCCCACCGAAGGCAGGCGGCGGGGCTAGTAGAGAATATAATTCATTAATGATCTTCTGTCTGTCTATTACGGCAACTTCCCGATGGAATTTCAAATCAAAATTGTTTATAGACATGAGATGGAGCAGTTGCAGCCAAAAATAAAAGCCTTCGATTTAATACAAATATAACGAGACGTTTCGGGTGAATTTTATTTACCCATCTTCAGTCCTTCCTACATAAGACATACATATGATATTACAAATTATTAGGAATATTTGGATAACAAGAAACTACATGTAAATTTATATATCATATGTCCTGGCGATGTGGGCCATCGTACTTATTAAGCGAGAATGATAAAAAAAACAAAAAACAACACGTCTCGATCATAAATATATCTACTTCAACATTTCTCAAAATAATTTTATTTTACAAATTTAATCCATAAATTTGGTCATTGGTTCTTTGGAAATTAAACGAAATGTAAAAATTTCTCTCAAAGTCTAAAATTGCACTAAGAAAACAAAGAGAACCTTTTTGGAGTTGATTGTAATTATAAATATGGATGGGTCCCTTTCTTTTGATATTTTTCCAAAATAATATCCAAATTATCTCTAACGAACACATGCTAAAGAGTCATCTACATACTGCAAATAAAATGGTAAATTAAGGGATTCCACATGTGAGAGAGAATTTTTTAATGCAGAGATCAGCAGCAACAGGGCTTAAAGACCCACCCATGGGTAATTCCTTAAGTTGCAGGTATGCTTTGTTGTTGAGTGAGAAATAGGCCTCTTGAAATCATTGAAGAGGGAAGTTAGGCCAAAAATATTCAATACAACCCATTAAGGAATCCAGTGGAATGCTTGTGTAAAGTTCCTTAGCATCGAAAGACACTAAACAATGGCTCTCAGGAATTACAATTCTATTTTTAACTTGAATTGAATTAGATACTCGAAACGTGAAGTTAAAAATAGAATTAAAAACGTTATAATTCCTGAGAGCCATTGTTTAGTGTCTTTCGACACTAAGGAAGCCGAAGGCAGGCGCCGCGGCTAGTATATATATAATTCGCTCAGTCAGTCTGTCATGCTCTATTTGGGCAACTTCCCGAAACCAAATTTTATATGCTTCTAGAGAATACAGGGAAATTTTTCCTCCCGAAATTTCTATAAGTTACTAATTCCTAAAGTTACGATTTCTCCCGTAGAAAATGTATAAGGAAACATTTATGTATTCTTTGCATTTATGTATTCTATGGGAGTAAAAATCCTCAAGCACTGGATTGGAATAATAATTTTCTTCAATGGCGGGCCCGAGACAGCTGGTGGGTGAAGCTAGTTTAAATTAAAATATTATAATAGTAAAGGTGTCTCATTTTTTTTTCAAAAGTAATAATCCGCTTTGTTTTACGTGCTGCAAATTACATAGCAATGGATTTTGTTTAACTAAGAATCGTGTTAATAACAAAAAAAGTTTGCATTTGTTGCATAGAGTAGTTATTATTGAGCAATAAAAGCGAATTTAGCCGGCGCCTCCCCTTCCGTTAGGGCAAATAGAGAAATATTTACTTTTCTTTCTCCCCCACCCATTTGTTTGCATACTTTCTTTAAAAGTAAACTTATATATTTGATTTTGCCTAATAGACTCGAGGTTTAAATGCTAATAGGGTAGGCCTACTTGCAAAACATTTAGATGTTAATGCAATACTTCCTCTTATCTGCAGGTATTTATGCAATAAAAACCGCCGACTCATATTTTTGGGTAGAGAACAAAACTAGAATAGTTTTTCAAAGAGAGACGGGGGTTGTATATTTAACTACAAATTATTTTAAAGTCCCATTTGGGGATTTATTTTTTAAGTCTCATTTTAGAGATTTATTTTAAAGTCCCATTTGGGGATTTATTTTAAAGTCCCATTAGGGATTTATTTTAAAGTCCCATTTGGGGATTTATTTTTTCATGTCCCATTTGGGTATTTATTTTTTGTCCCATTTGGGTATTTTTTTTTTTGTCCCAATGGGTATTTATTTTTTTGTCCTAATTGGGGATTTATTTTTTCATGTCCCATTTGGGGATTTATTTTTTAAGTCTCGTTTTAGAGATTTATTTTTTCATATCCCATTTGGGGATTTATTTTTAAGTCCCATTTGGGGATTTATTTTTTCATGTCCCATTTGGGTATTTATTTTTTTGTCCCATTTGGGTATTTATTTTTTTGTCCCAATTGGGGATTTATTTTTTGTCCCAATTGGAGATTTATTTTGAAGTACTAGTAAGTATTTCTAAGCGCGTTTTTTATATTTTCAAATTTTTTATTAAGATTTCAGTAATGGAGGGGAGGGGGAGGGGAATGACCAGGTGGGCTACCATATCTTCACCTAATTCAAACATGAAAATTTAAAATCGAAAGCGAATTTATTCAAAAAAACAGATTTTTTGAGTAATCTGATCTGTATATCTGCTTTTCCCGTTTAAGCGGGCCTGAGGATGACACTTTAAATACCAAAATCGCAAGTCCAGAGTGCATGAAATTCGTTGTCTTCTTCATCTTCTTTGATATAAGCCTATTATTGTGCTAAAAGACGAGTTATCGAATTGAAATTTCATAACTTTTTGTAACGTGTTCCAAATGGCGGAACAAATAGTGACGTCATTTGATTGAATACTCAAACAAATAATTACAAGAAAAACTTTTTTGAAATACAACTGATGTCTAAGTATCGTCGTCTCGTAGTACGCAAGTAAGCAAGTGCACAAGAAACTGAGATCGTCGTCAAAAGCAATGACTGGTGACTTTTCGTTTTATCGGTGACAATAAAAGAATAAGGGAGTAGATGAAGTCAAAGGTTACGAAATTGCTTGGTTTATTGGCAGAGAGGGTCCCAAGAGACTATTATAGCCGTGAGGGAGGGGGAGGGGGGGAGATGTCTTCATCTTCTAGGGGCTGTTTCCGGAATGCCTGATGTCGTAAAATACGCCCTCTAATGGCATTTTAAAGAAAATAAACATAATCACCCCCCAAGCTACTTGATTGAAATGCAAATTTCTTTTGTTCAAATGAGAGGCAACAATAATGATATTAAATAGGCGAATAATTAAAAAAAAAAGGCAAAAATTTTCCCGTTTAAGAAATCTCGGATTATTTATTTATAAAAAAACACAATCAGGATGTGATACTTTACAAGCTGTAAACAGGATAAGAGCTCGAGGATTGGACTCAAAATGGCGCCTCCGAATACTCATCTTTATAGATGGACCCTGTTATGCAATGGTGTGTCAAAGGCCAAACAATTCAAAATTGAGTTAAGTACGGAATATTCTTTCAAATGCTTTAATTAATAGTATTTTTTATGAAATATGTCCTAAAAAAATTTATATTTAATGTAAAAGCATAAAATTATTTTTATAATATTTCAATGCAGAATTTTCATTTTGCAAAAATGATTTATGTTCCTAACACGTTGTTTTTTATGATGTTAACAACCAATAAAAACTTATTTAACCTATATTATATATTGTTTACCTTAAATAAACCAAAAACCTTTTTTTTGAAAAACGAGAAATGAATTCGTAGATGTCAAAATTTAATTTTTTGATATTATTCCTGATAATGAAGATGAGAATTAGCGCGATTTCGAAAAGACAATAAAATAAATAATACTAAGTCGATTTCATTATAACTTTGATTTACTGTTGCCATGTTCGCTTCCATTCAGGAATTAATTGATGAGAAAATTTTGTTATCACTTTGTATTTAATTTTAAAACATTAATACTATTTAAAATTTATTAATGTAATTTTGATAAAAAGTTTCTAAGCTATTAGTATTAAATATAACTATTATTATTTGGATTCATGTCGAAAATTCGATGTCGAAATTTTGAGTCCAAAAAAGTGGGTCCCTCAAAATGGCCTGTGTGTGTTCAATTTTAAGCTTGAAGGAATTGAGCTACTAGATTGAAAGTTTATTTTTAAGTTAGGTACCCCGCCGGACACTCAAAATAAGCCTTTGAACAAAATCGGCCTAAAAGTACTAGTACTTTACTGATGTACTTTTTCAGTTTTTTGTTGATTTTCTCAAATTCCGCTTTAACGATTTTGACCAAAATTCATAAATCTATTATTTTTTAGATGCTCTTTAAAATGTATATTCTCATTTTGTTCTTGAAATCTTTTGAAGCACACTTTACTCTTGTAAATAGTAACATCTATGTGACCAGTCACACCGGATTTTTTTATTTAAACAAACTTTATTTGTCTCAAGATGTTCAATAATTTTAGTTTTGTTATTTTATCAAATTTGTTCTCTCTCTCCGTTTGTTTAGAGTTTTTATTTGAAGAAACCAAGAGATGTGACAAGGGGCTTAGCAAAAGTCACACACGCAGCCAGGGATTTCCGTAGACAAAGAAAAAGTCTCCAATCTTCAAAAGATATTCCCTGAATAGTAGATATGTTAGAGGAGTTGGCATCACTGATTCGATCCACGTTCTTATAGATTTCGTTTTTTTCTTTCTTTCCCTTTGACCACAAAGTTGACCTTTGATGTTCACATTTTTTTGATTAGAAATTAAATTAATGGAAAATAATGTTCTCTTGGTTAAATATTCAATGTAGTTAATGCATCGCGTTAATAATAAAATGAAAAATAAAAACAATTGTGGGTTCATACTCCTTACTTTTTCACGTAATCAATTGTGATTTGATATATAGATCGTTTCAAGTATTTGCATCCTCCCAAGCGAACGAACCTCTATTTATATTTACTAAATTTTATATAGAAAAAGAGGACCTTCTCGGAATTAACAGGAAAATTATTTTCATCCCGAAATTCCTAAACTTTTTGAGTTATTAATTCTTAAAGTTACGATTTCTCCCATAGGAAATGTATAGAGAAATATTTATGTATTCTTTGCATTTGTGTATTCCATGAATGTAAACAAATCCTCAAGCAAGCACTGGATTGGAATGGAATAATAATAATTTTCTTTTCATAATTAAGAAGAAAATGCCCTCGGGACTTGGTGTAGGGGTTATCGTGCTAACCTCGTATACCAAAAGTCGCGGGTTCGGACCCCAGGCAGTCCGATGATTTTATTTAAGCCAATTTGGATACTTATATAAAATCTTAACCTCGTATCTCTTTTCGTTCTTGAGATATTTTCTTCACAGACAGGCTCACTTTTTTGGACTCAATTTCCAACAAAATCTCAACATAACCCAATGCTTTCTTTTCTCTCTCTCTCTCTCTATATATATATAGGTAAAACAAAGTAAAGAAGATACTAATAAATTTAATTTTCCAGGCTTTATCATTCATTTTCTTCCTTGATAAATTTATCGCACGCTTATTTATTATTTATTAACGAAACGCAGTTAATGTATCATCATCCGTATCAAATTTAGCTTTTGACAGAGTTTAGTTTAGTCTCTCAACAGATGGCCCATCTATCTCTCCACACTATATTATTAGAGTTTCATATTATTGGATGTTTGTTTTGACTTGGAAGGTGAAATAAAATAGACAGGGCCAACATGACATGTTGTTTGTGTTTGTGTTTCGAGACAAGGACGGGCATAAACAACCAGAGCAGGCATTACACGTCCCCCCCCGAAGGGGAACACACACACACACATGAGCTAGCTGATGGCTTCGGGCTTTTTTTGTTTGTTAACCTGCTGACTGCATTACGATGTAATTGGGACACCGTCCATCTTGCATCTCATTATGAGAAAATATTATAGGGTCGTCCAACAACAACCCATTAGACGTCATTTTTATTTGGTTTCAAAGAACACCGAATAAAATTTCAAACACATTAAAGCTAGTGGTTTAATTAGTTTTCCTAGCCGAGTCGTCCGCCTTCGGCGGACCCTCGCCTTTTCTTCTTATTTAAGGAAATTTTTTTTAAACACTCACATTTCTTCACACTCACACTCACACACCCATTCACACAGTCTTTTCGGCAACTTAGGCCATTTAAGACTTTTACGATATCCGTTATATATAAATAATATCTATTGATAAATAGATATATATATATATAAATAATATCTATTGAGGCATTTCTATTTAAGTCATTTGGTATCCAAATGCCTTAAATAAAATTATCGGACTGCCTGGGATCCGAACCCGTGACGTTCGGTATAAAAGGTAGACACGCTACCAACTACTCCAAGCCCCGTGGGCGAAAGAAAATTATTATTATTCCATTTCAATTCACTGCCTGCTTGAGGATTCGTTTACATTCATGGAATACACAATTGAAAAGAATACATAAATATTTCCTACGGGAGAAATCGTAAATTTAAGAATTAATAACTCAAAAAGTTATAGGAATTTCGGGATGAAAATAATTTTCCTGTAATCCTGAGAAAGTCCTCTTTATACATATAAAATTTAATTTCAAAATTCCAACGGGAAGTTGCCTAAATAGAGCGTGACAGACAGACAGACGGACATTAGCGAATTATATATATAGATTATTAAAGCTCGGTGAGTTTTTTTAAAAAAATTGAAAAAAGTACATCAGTAAAGTATTAGTATCCTAATTTCCCTGCATTTCATATGCAATGAAGTTAGGAACACATACTCTAGTACATCATCTCATGAAGTTAGACACCATCATCACAGCTAACTTCATGAGGATTATATATCTTGCTACTTTTTTTTTTTAAACCCTTAAAGGCTACTGAGGTCATTTGGAGGCAGAGTTGGCAAGTTTTATCCCGCTGAGTATAATACACTGTTTTATACATGAATAAAACTAAGCTGATGTAAAAAAATGTTAAAAAAAAAAAAAAAAAAAACAGGTTAAAAGATAAATGAATTTGATTAGAATTTCCTTTCTTGTCGGGTTCGCGCATGCGCATCCAAGTTTTATACATTTTATGTTTTATACAGTTTTATCCGTGATTTTTGTATAAAATTACAAAATCATAAATAAAATCCAACTCTGTTTTAATTTTTAGATAAATTTTTAAAAGTCAAAGTAGTAGGAGTACCGTACTGTTGGGGACTAAATATATGTCGACACAAAAAACCTGGAGTGAAAAGCGCACACCTTTTAATTGCCGAAGTTGTGTGCTGTGCGACCAGTCACACCATTTTTTTTTAAATTTCTTTCAGTGCTTTTATTTTATTGTTTCAATTGATAAAAGGTTTAAAGATTACGATCTACTGTCTATACGTTGGACTTTCTATTTTCAATTCCGCCAGATGGAAGCACTAATCAAGGGCGCCTAAGGTGTATGATTACACAAATGCAGAGTTGTTATGCAGGTTGCCACGATTTAGGCGCTCTGACTTTAATTCCATTCTTATATGTAGACGTTTTGGATATTTTATTCTTTCTTAAAGTTGATTTCACTTGTTTTTTTTTTAACTCTAAATATAAAAATTTGGTGTGACTTGTCGCACAGCACACAACTTTCTCTTACCTTTGGTAATCGAAAGTTGTTTTCTGTGCTTATCAAACCAGATTTTTTTCTGTCCTTACATATTTAGTTTCAGCCGATATATGAAATGTAAAATTTATAAACATTGATAAATATTTATATTGTGTTAACCTGGCTTCTATCTTTCATATGCAGTACAAGAGTAAATTGACCTTGCAACACTTTCAAGGACAAAATGAGAATATACATTTTAAAGAGTATCTAAAAAAGAATTGATTTATGATTTTTTATCAAAATCGTTAGAGCAAATTTTGAGAAAATCGAAAAAAACTGAAAAAGTACATCAGTAAAGTACTAGTACTTTTTGGCCAATTTTGTTCAAAAGCTTCGTGTCCCGTGCGAAGGGGGGTGTCTAACTTAAATTTAAAATTTCAATCTCAAAGCTCTTTTCCTTCTTGAGATATTTTGTTCAAGGACAGACCATTTTGCGGGCCCACTTTTTTGGACTCAGGGGACCCATCAAAATCTCGTCATATAATTATTGACATGAATCCAATACTTTCTCTATATATATAGATAAGAGAAAATAATCACATCCAATAAATTCGCTTTATATTAAAGACACAATCCTTATCCTTATCAAATGTCCTTTTTAAAGTAGAGTTATTTTTATAAACAGACCTCTTTAAAAGTTCATTTTTTTTCTTTTAATTGCTAACAAATCTCCAATATTATGTGACATTTTTTAAAAAGAATTTTGCAATCTTTCATAAATTCCTTTCTTTTTTTTACGACTATTTATAATTTTTCTTGTGCAATATAAAAGGGATTTATGTTAATTAGCTCAAAACGGATATCCTTGAATAAAGGTATTAAACAAAAAGTGATTTAAACAAAGTGTATAGTTGTTGATGTGTAATATGCTTTTAAATAGGAAAATCAAATTCTCGAAATTTCGTGTAGAGAAAAACGTAAAATTATTTTTACAATAAGTTTTGTTTGTATTTCTAATTTTTATAAATCTCCATTTAATCACAACGAGAGCTACGTCATCTGCCATAGAACCAGCGAGTTGTTTTTTTTACATTGTAAAAAAATATGAATTTTCAATCGTTTTTCATATACTATCCTGCTTGAATTTTAAAATATCCAATGTGTGAAATAAAATTCATATACTAGATTATTAAAAATATGAATCAAATTTAAGTAGATTAAAAAGTATGATATTTTTAAACAACGTAGTCGAAATGAAAAAGGCGTCGTTTAAATTCATATATAAGAGGAGAAACCAAGAGCTCGAGTTCAAATCTCTCGAATGACAAGTTTTTTTTCTAACTAGTGTAGGAAATTTTTCATAAAACTTTTAATAAATTGGTTTATGTAAGTTCATTTTTTAAGTATATGAATTTTAGTTAAAATTAATTAGAAAAATATAAAAAATAGAGTTTTTTACATAAAAAAAATCAATAGGTTGTCGTTAATATCTTAGAATAGAATGTCATTATTTTCTTAGTATAGAAAGTCGTTATTATCTTAGTATAGAAGGACTTTTCATATGTAAAATTCATAAACAATTTGTATAACAGACTTCCTATACTAGTTTATGAATATCAGTTGAAGATTTTTAACAGTGTATACTAGTACGTACGACCACAGTATGCTAGATTTCTTTATTTTGACCTTACGTTTTATAATTATATTGGAAGCAAATTTATCTAGTTTAGTAATTTATTACCGCTATGGTTAGAGACAAAAAAAAAAAAACTTTAATAATAATAAAAAACAATTTAGGCTAAAACTAAAATAACTTTTGTTTTAAATTCTTTTTATATTCTTAACATATAAAAATATATTTTTTTTTTTATAATCGGACTCGTAAAAGTTGGGAAAAATAAAAAAAAGAGAAATTAAAGTTAATTACAGTAAGAATAAATTTATCTTTCAAAGTTATCTTCATCTAAGAATTATTAGACGACGCACCGCAGGGATGTAAATGTAAAAACGTTTTGTGATTAATATGAAGCTCTATATAAGACGGATTAAAAGAAATTAGGAGAGCAGAGTCTTTTTTTTTTTAACAATTTTAACTTTAGAAATTTTATTGCAGATTTTTATTAATTACAAAATTTTTATACATAAATATTGCATTTTACTTTCTCTTGCATATATATGTAAAAAGGGAAAGTATTGGATTCATGTCAAAAATTTGCTGTCGAAATTTTATTTATTTATCTATTTATTAGGGCGAACAGCTGCCATGGCTTTTATGCCCTTCCAAAAATTACAATAATCGAATTATAATATATAACAAGAAACAAAAAAAAA
>JAKCPI010000413.1:0-147481 GCA_023213315.1 Euborellia annulipes | reverse complement strand
ACGAGGTTAGCACGATAACCCCTACACCAAGTCCCGAGGGGCATTTTCTTCTTAATTGAGAAAAAGAAAATTATTATTATTCCATTCCAATCCAGTGCTTGCTTTGAGGATTGTTTACATTCATGGAGTACACAAATGCAAAAGAATACATAAAATATTTCTCTATACATTTCCTATGGGAGAAATCGTAACTTTAAGAATTAATAACTCAAAAAGTTTAGGAATTTCGGGATGAAAATAATTTTTCCTGTTAATTCCGAGAAGGTCCTCTTTTTCTATATAAAATTTAGTAAATATAAATAGAGGTTCGTTCGCTTGGGAGGATGCAAATACTTGAAACGATCTATATATCAAATCACAATTGATTACGTGAAAAGTAAGGAGTATGAACCCACAATTGTTTTTATTTTTTCATTTTATTATTAACGCGATGCATTAACTACATTGAATATTTAACCAAGAGAACATTATTTTCCATTAATTTAATTTCTAATCAAAAAAATGTGAATATCAAAGGTCAACTTTGTGGTCAAAGGGAAAGAAAGAAAAAAACGAAATCTATAAGAACGTGGATCGAATCAGTGATGCCAACTCCTCTAACATATCTACTATTCAGGGAATATCTTTTGAAGATTGGAGACTTTTTTCTTTGTCTACGGAAATCCCTGGCTGCGTGTGACTTTTACTAAGCCCCTTGTCACATCTCTTGGGTTTCATCAAATAAAAACTCTAAACAAACGAGAGAGAGAGAACAAATTTGATAAAATAACAAAACTAAAATTATTGAACATCTTGAGACAAATAAAGTTTGTTTAAATAAAAAAAACCGGTGTGACTGGTCACATAGATGTTACTATTTACAAGAGTAAAGTGTGCTTCAAAAGATTTCAAGAACAAAATGAGAATATACATTTTAAAGAAGCATCTAAAAAATAATAGATTTATGAATTTTGGTCAAAATCGTTAAAGCGGAATTTGAGAAAAAAATCAACAAAAAACTGAAAAAGTACATCAGTAAAGTACTAGTACTTTTAGGCCGATTTTGTTCAAAGGCTTATTTTGAGTGTCCGGCGGGGGGTACCTAACTTAAAAATAAACTTTCAATCTAGTAGCTCAATTCCTTCAAGCTTAAAATTGAACACACACAGGCCATTTTGAGGGACCACTTTTTTGGACTCAAAATTTCGACATCGAATTTTCGACATGAATCCAAATAATAATAGTTATATTTAATACTAATAGCTTAGAAACTTTTTTATCAAAATTACATTAATAAATTTTAAATAGTATTAATGTTTTAAAATTAAATACAAAGTGATAACAAAATTTTCTCATCAATTAATTCCTGAATGGAAGCGAACATGGCAACAGTAAATCAAAGTTATAATGAAATCGACTTAGTATTATTTATTTTATTGTCTTTTTCGAAATCGCGCTAATTCTCATCTTCATTATCAGGAATAATATCAAAAAATTAAATTTTGACATCTACGAATTCATTTCTCGTTTTTCAAAAAAAAGGTTTTTGGTTTATTTAAGGTAAACAATATATAATATAGGTTAAATAAGTTTTTATTGGTTGTTAACATCATAAAAAACAACGTGTTAGGAACATAAATCATTTTTGCAAAATGAAAATTCTGCATTGAAATATTATAAAAATAATTTTATGCTTTTACATTAAATATAAATTTTTTTAGGACATATTTCATAAAAAATACTATTAATTAAAGCATTTGAAAGAATATTCCGTACTTAACTCAATTTTGAATTGTTTGGCCTTTGACACACCATTGCATAACAGGGTCCATCTATAAAGATGAGTATTCGGAGGCGCCATTTGGAGTCCAATCCTCGAGCTCTTATCCTGTTTACAGCTTGTAAAGTATCACATCCTGATTGTGTTTTTTTATAAATAAATAATCCGAGATTTCTTAAACGGGGAAAATTTTTGCCTTTTTTTTTAATTATTCGCCTATTTAATATCATTATTGTTGCCTCTCATTTGAACAAAAGAAATTTGCATTTCAATCAAGTAGCTTGGGGGGTGATTATGTTTATTTTCTTTAAAATGCCATTAGAGGGCGTATTTTACGACATCAGGCATTCCGGAAACAGCCCCTAGAAGATGAAGACATCTCCCCCCCTCCCCCTCCCTCACGGCTATAATAGTCTCTTGGGACCCTCTCTGCCAATAAACCAAGCAATTTCGTAACCTTTGACTTCATCTACTCCCTTATTCTTTTATTGTCACCGATAAAACGAAAAGTCACCAGTCATTGCTTTTGACGACGATCTCAGTTTCTTGTGCACTTGCTTACTTGCGTACTACGAGACGACGATACTTAGACATCAGTTGTATTTCAAAAAGTTTTTCTTGTAATTATTTGTTTGAGTATTCAATCAAATGACGTCACTATTTGTTCCGCCATTTGGAACACGTTACAAAAAGTTATGAAATTTCAATTCGATAACTCGTCTTTTAGCACAATAATAGGCTTATATCAAAGAAGATGAAGAAGACAACGAATTTCATGCACTCTGGACTTGCGATTTTGGTATTTAAAGTGTCATCCTCAGGCCCGCTTAAACGGGAAAAGCAGATATACAGATCAGATTACTCAAAAAATCTGTTTTTTGAATAAATTCGCTTTCGATTTTAAATTTTCATGTTTGAATTAGGTGAAGATATGGTAGCCCACCTGGTCATTCCCCTCCCCCTCCCCTCCATTACTGAAATCTTAATAAAAAATTTGAAAATATAAAAAACGCGCTTAGAAATACTTACTAGTACTTCAAAATAAATCTCCAATTGGGACAAAAAATAAATCCCCAATTGGGACAAAAAAATAAATACCCAAATGGGACAAAAAAATAAATACCCAAATGGGACATGAAAAAATAAATCCCCAAATGGGACTTAAAAATAAATCCCCAAATGGGATATGAAAAAATAAATCTCTAAAACGAGACTTAAAAAATAAATCCCCAAATGGGACATGAAAAAATAAATCCCCAATTAGGACAAAAAAATAAATACCCATTGGGACAAAAAAAAAAATACCCAAATGGGACAAAAAAATAAATACCCAAATGGGACATGAAAAAATAAATCCCCAAATGGGACTTTAAAATAAATCCCTAATGGGACTTTAAAATAAATCCCCAAATGGGACTTTAAAATAAATCTCTAAAATGAGACTTAAAAAATAAATCCCCAAATGGGACTTTAAAATAATTTGTAGTTAAATATACAACCCCCGTCTCTCTTTGAAAAACTATTCTAGTTTTGTTCTCTACCCAAAAATATGAGTCGGCGGTTTTTATTGCATAAATACCTGCAGATAAGAGGAAGTATTGCATTAACATCTAAATGTTTTGCAAGTAGGCCTACCCTATTAGCATTTAAAACCTCGAGTCTATTAGGCAAAATCAAATATATAAGTTTACTTTTAAAGAAAGTATGCAAACAAATGGGTGGGGGAGAAAGAAAAGTAAATATTTCTCTATTTGCCCTAACGGAAGGGGAGGCGCCGGCTAAATTCGCTTTTATTGCTCAATAATAACTACTCTATGCAACAAATGCAAACTTTTTTTGTTATTAACACGATTCTTAGTTAAACAAAATCCATTGCTATGTAATTTGCAGCACGTAAAACAAAGCGGATTATTACTTTTGAAAAAAAAATGAGACACCTTTACTATTATAATATTTTAATTTAAACTAGCTTCACCCACCAGCTGTCTCGGGCCCGCCATTGAAGAAAATTATTATTCCAATCCAGTGCTTGAGGATTTTTACTCCCATAGAATACATAAATGCAAAGAATACATAAATGTTTCCTTATACATTTTCTACGGGAGAAATCGTAACTTTAGGAATTAGTAACTTATAGAAATTTCGGGAGGAAAAATTTCCCTGTATTCTCTAGAAGCATATAAAATTTGGTTTCGGGAAGTTGCCCAAATAGAGCATGACAGACTGACTGAGCGAATTATATATATACTAGCCGCGGCGCCTGCCTTCGGCTTCTTAGTGTCGAAAGACACTAAACAATGGCTCTCAGGAATTATAACGTTTTTAATTCTATTTTTAACTTCACGTTTCGAGTATCTAATTCAATTCAAGTTAAAAATAGAATTGTAATTCCTGAGAGCCATTGTTTAGTGTCTTTCGATGCTAAGGAACTTTACACAAGCATTCCACTGGATTCCTTAATGGGTTGTATTGAATATTTTTGGCCTAACTTCCCTCTTCAATGATTTCAAGAGGCCTATTTCTCACTCAACAACAAAGCATACCTGCAACTTAAGGAATTACCCATGGGTGGGTCTTTAAGCCCTGTTGCTGCTGATCTCTGCATTAAAAAATTCTCTCTCACATGTGGAATCCCTTAATTTACCATTTTATTTGCAGTATGTAGATGACTCTTTAGCATGTGTTCGTTAGAGATAATTTGGATATTATTTTGGAAAAATATCAAAAGAAAGGGACCCATCCATATTTATAATTACAATCAACTCCAAAAAGGTTCTCTTTGTTTTCTTAGTGCAATTTTAGACTTTGAGAGAAATTTTTACATTTCGTTTAATTTCCAAAGAACCAATGACCAAATTTATGGATTAAATTTGTAAAATAAAATTATTTTGAGAAATGTTGAAGTAGATATATTTATGATCGAGACGTGTTGTTTTTTGTTTTTTTTATCATTCTCGCTTAATAAGTACGATGGCCCACATCGCCAGGACATATGATATATAAATTTACATGTAGTTTCTTGTTATCCAAATATTCCTAATAATTTGTAATATCATATGTATGTCTTATGTAGGAAGGACTGAAGATGGGTAAATAAAATTCACCCGAAACGTCTCGTTATATTTGTATTAAATCGAAGGCTTTTATTTTTGGCTGCAACTGCTCCATCTCATGTCTATAAACAATTTTGATTTGAAATTCCATCGGGAAGTTGCCGTAATAGACAGACAGAAGATCATTAATGAATTATATTCTCTACTAGCCCCGCCGCCTGCCTTCGGTGGGCTTCGCCCCACCTGGACCCCCCTCCAGGTGGCTGGAGGCCGCGGTGTTCGGTATAAAGGTAGGCACGCTACCAACTAGACCAAGCCCGTAGGCTGGGCCTCGCCTTTTCTTAATTATGAAAAGAAAATCATTATCACACGTATTTTAATCCACTGCCTGCATGAGAATTTGTTTACATTCATAGAATACATAAATGCAAAGAATACATAAATATTTCTCTATACATTTCCTATGGGAGAAATCGTAACTTTGGGAATTAATAACTCTAAGTTATAGAAATTTTGGAACCCAAGTATTTTTCCTGCACACTCCATAACCTCCTCTCAGTAAGACTGCAAAATTTCGTTTTCAAATTCCGGTCGGACGGACAGACGGACACTCCGCTATAATATATATCGATATTAATATTGTTTTGACCGTTATCTATCCATAGCGTAGCAAGGGCGGAGCCAGAGGTGTTTCTCGGGGGAGGGGGGGGGTAATCTGGTGTGACTGGTCGCAAAGGACACAATTTTTTTCTTAATTTCGGTAATTTAAAGGCGCATTCTGTACTTGTTCGCCAGAATATAAATACAAATCAAATTTTTAAGTATTAATTTTTAAAATTTTACATTAAAAATACATTTTTTTCGAAAAAAAGTATTTTTTTTAATCTCAGGGGGGGGTAATTACGCCCTTTACCCCACCCTCTTGTATCCGCTCTTGCCATGTAGATAGTTGTGTATATCAAAGGCTCTAGTTAATGAGTATAGATAGAAAGAAGCTGCTTTAATCAAATAATTTTAAAACAAAGTGTATCCAAACCGATAAGTGGATTAAAACAATAAACTATTTTTTTGTTAATCTGAAAAAAAAAGAAATTGTAAATGATTTCATATTTTTGTGGGTGAGGGGGGGAAGGGGGGGGGCGAGACCATTTAGCCAACGCCTGGATATTGTTAGATCTGAACATCGAGTGCTGATTCTGCATTTTCATACAGAGGATATATTGGAAGAGTAAAAAAAAAAAAATAAAAAACTTCCATCTTGCGGCGTCCACTAAAAGCATAGAGAATATCCATTTAATATACTAGTGAAACAGATGCTATTAAAAATTTAAGAGAAAAATAAACGGCTACGGTTTTTTTTTTAATAATTGAAAGGACTTAATGGATATTTGCTCTTAAAAAAAAAAAACATTTATTAATTTTAAGAAGATAAAAAAAATCTGGTGTGACTGGCCGCACAGCATACAACCTTCGGTAATTGTTCTGTACTATGTAACACCAGATTTTTTGTGACAACATATATTTAGTTTCCACCAATAGAATTCAAGATGTAAAATTTATAAACATGGGGAAATATTTACTATGGCAACCCTAAGAAGTACAAGAGTAAAAGGGGCTTCAAAAGATTTCAAGGAGAAAATGAGAATATACATTTTAAAGAGCATCTAAAAAATAATTGATTTTTGAATTTTAATCAAGATCGTTACAGTGGATTTTGAGAAAATCGAAAAAAACTGAAAAAGTACATCAGTAAAGTACTAGTACTCTTGAACCGATTTTATTCAAACGCTTTCTGTCGCGTGTCAGGAAAATTTCTAATTTAACTATAAAATTTCAACCTTGTAACTTGTTTCCTTCATGCTTTAAATTGAACAAAGTCATACAGACCATTTTGAAGGACCTTTTTGGACTCAAAACGTATTTCCATCAAAATTTGACATGAATCCAATACTTTGTATATAGAGGTATGATAAAGTAAAAAAAATCATTGTGTGGTTTTATGAAACCACGATGCAAGTGAAAATTTTTTTTTCGAATCGTAGGCGTTTAACTGAAAATTATTCAATTATCCCAAAAATCCCTTTTTTTTTTCCAGAAGATTTTGCTCAAAGACCTTCATCACAGCGTGATCACAGGGTATTAAAATCGCGTTTTTAAATCTTAACTTAATAATTGGAAAATGGGAAATCAATAGAGGCATGTTAAAAACTGAGAACAATATTTATTTAGTATTTGAATTATTTAAAATTATTAAAAAAAATATATTTTATCAATTTAAAAATTGAATAATTAAATCTCACAATTATTTTTTTATAATTCGTCATATATATTAAATTTCAATTTTTGTCGTCACGGCTTGTGACGTCTCGGCTTGTTGCGTCATAGCCTTTGACGTCACGCGACATGCTGATAGAAGAGCGAAACAATTTGAGAGGATCAAATAAAAGTTTCGCTTTAAAATCTAATGTTTTATTTAATAGAAATACGTAATTAAAATTATATTATATATAAGAGTTTAATTTAAAATTAAAGAGGCTTTAAAATTATAAAGGAGATATAAATATAATTGAAGGGTGAAATTCCATTTGAGAAATGAAAGGCAGATAACGCTAATTAAAATTTTAAACACCTTTCTTTATTATAAATTAAACTCTGGATTCACACAAAGGAAGACACCTCGATTCGCTTCAAAATTTGTTGCACTTGTTGACCATTTATTCAGCGATATATTTGCTTTTACTCTTATCAATGTTAAGTTTTTGATGGAAATACATGCTTTGAGGTCCCGTGGGTCCAAAAATGTGGGTCCTGCAAAAAAGGTCTGTTTGTGTGTTTGTAAACAAAATATCTGAAGAACGAAAAAAATAAAATAAAAAAAGATTTTAAAAAAAATGCTTTTATTTAAATTGAACTAAAAAGAGACAAATAAGAAAGAAATAATTTAATTGTTCTTGTTAAAATTTTTTAATATTTATGACTTAAAATAAAAGCGTGGGGCGCTTCGAAGTGATTCCGAGGCTCGCGCCCCACGCTTTTATTTTAAGTCATAAATATTAAAAAATTTTAACAAGAACAATTAAATTATTTCTTTCTTATTTCTCTCTTTTAGTTCAATTTAAATAAAAGCATTTTTTTTAAAATCTTTTTTTTTTATTTTATTTTTATTTTAAGCTTTTTAGTCTTTTAGTCTTATCAAAAATCATCAATATGATAAAGTACCACATTAGTTTGGCCTGTATTGATTTGGTTCAATTGAAAAATTATTCATTATCATAAAAAAATGACTCGTAAATATCAAAATTCAAAACTATAGTTAATAGGGCCTTATTTGCGTGAGGCTTCAAATAAAGTACCACATTAGTTTGGTCTATTTTGATCAAAACCACCATATAGTGGCGTCATCAAAAATGACTCTTAAGTATTACATTTCACACCTCTAGCCCATCGGGAAGTCTTTTGAAATTACATTAATTCGCGAAGGGTTTCAAATAAAGTACCACATTAGTTTGGTCTATTTTGATCAAAACCACCATATAGTGGCGTCATCAAAAATGACTCTTAAGTATTACATTTCACACCTCTAGCCCATCGGGAAGTCTTTTGAAATTACATTAATTCGCGAAGGGTTTCAAATAAAGTACCACATTAGTTTGGTCTATTTTGATCAAAACCACCATATAGTGGCGTCATCAAAAATGACTCTTAAGTATTACATTTCACACCTCTAGCCCATCGGGAAGTCTTTTGAAATTACATTAATTCGCAAAGGGTTTCAAATAAAGTACCACATTAGTTTGGTCTATTTTGATCAAAACCACCATATAGTGGCGTCATCAAAAATGACTCTTAAGTATTACATTTCACACCTCCAGCCCATCGGGAAGTCTTTTGAAATTACATTAATTCGCAAAGGGTTTCAAATAAAGTACCACATTAGTTTGGTCTATTTTGATCAAAACCACCATATAGTGGCGTCATCAAAAATGACTCTTAAGTATTACATTTCACACCTCTAGCCCATCGGGAAGTCTTTTGAAATTACATTAATTCGCGAAGGGTTTCAAATAAAGTACCACATTAGTTTGGTCTATTTTGATCAAAACCACCATATAGTGGCGTCATCAAAAATGACTCTTAAGTATTACATTTCACACCTCTAGCCCATCGGGAAGTCTTTTGAAATTACATTAATTCGCAAAGGGTTTCAAATAAAGTACCACATTAGTTTGGTCTATTTTGATCAAAACCACCATATAGTGGCGTCATCAAAAATGACTCTTAAGTATTACATTTCACACCTCTAGCCCATCGGGAAGTCTTTTGAAATTACATTAATTCGCGAAGGGTTTCAAATAAAGTACCACATTAGTTTGGTCTATTTTGATCAAAACCACCATATAGTGGCGTCATCAAAAATGACTCTTAAGTATTACATTTCACACCTCTAGCCCATCGGGAAGTCTTTTGAAATTACATTAATTCGCAAAGGGTTTCAAATAAAGTACCACATTAGTTTGGTCTATTTTGATCAAAACCACCATATAGTGGCGTCATCAAAAATGACTCTTAAGTATTACATTTCACACCTCTAGCCCATCGGGAAGTCTTTTGAAATTACATTAATTCGCGAAGGGTTTCAAATAAAGTACCACATTAGTTTGGTCTATTTTGATCAAAACCACCATATAGTGGCGTCATCAAAAATGACTCTTAAGTATTACATTTCACACCTCTAGCCCATCGGGAAGTCTTTTGAAATTACATTAATTCGCAAAGGGTTTCAAATAAAGTACCACATTAGTTTGGTCTATTTTGATCAAAACCACCATATAGTGGCGTCATCAAAAATGACTCTTAAATATCAAATTTCACACCTCTAGCTCATCGGGAAGTGTCCTTAACAAAGCCATAAAGTTGGTGACCTTGAAAGAGTAAGTTAAATAAAAGCATTTAAAAGAGCAAATAGGTTGAACTTTTAAATTTAAGTTAGGTACTCCCCTGGCAAATGACAGAAAAATTTTGAACAAAATCAGCCAAAGAATACTAATACTTTACTGATGTACTTTTTCAGTTTTTTTCGATTTTCTCAAAATTCGCTCCAAGGATTTTTATTAAAATTTATAAATCAATTATTTTTTAGATGTTTTTTAAAATGTGTATTCTCATTTTGCTCTTGAAATTGTTTGAAGCACACTTTACTCTTGTACTTCATAGGAAAGAGAAATGGACATAATAAATATTTTCCCATATTTATAAATTTGACATCTTGAATTCTAAAGCGTTCGGGGAAAATATTCACAAGTGTGGACCCACCTTAAAATATCGGCAGAAAGGACAAAAAAATCTGTTGTGACAAGCACAGAACACAACTTTCAATTAGCAGAGGTATGAGAGAGTCGTGTGCTGTGAGACCACAGTCACACCAGATTTTTATATTATTTAGTTATTTTTTGTTTTTATACAATTTTACATGAATTGCAATTCTGGGGTTAAAAGGTAAAACAAAAATTTGTATTCTGTTTAATTTTATAATATCGGCATTTAGCGGCGACCTTCCCTTCCTCTGGGCGCATTGATTTTCAAGTCGCTCTGCTTATTTCCATGTTTATCTGCGTGGGTGACCGAACGAAAGTTCAATAAATGCTAAAAAAAGGATAAAATTAATTTGGAGACAAAATTCAGACGCTTTTACTTTATTATTTAAAGAATATTAGTAATTAAATAAAACTAGCCGTGTCGCTTCCCTCCAGCAACACATCTTAGATCTTAAGCTCGACTTGAGCCTTCCTTAACCTAAAAAGCGAAATGTGGCATTTTACCTATTCAACTATTTATATTTTTACTTTCTCTTACCTATGTATATATGTAATATATATAGAGAGAGAAAGTATTGGATTCATGTCAAAAATTCGATGTCGAGATTTTGATGGATCTTCACGTTTTGAGGTCCCCTGAATCCAAAAAAGTGGTTTTCGCGACATGGTCTGTCTGTGTGTGTGTGGGTGTGTGGGTGTGTGGGTGTGTGTGTGTTCAATTTTAAGCATGAAGGAATTGAGCTAGGAGGTTGAAATTTTATATTTAAGTTAAACACCCCCCGGGACCGGAAAAATAAGCTTTTAATCAAAATCGGCCAAAGAGTACTAGTACTTTACTGATGTACTTTTTCAGTTTTTTTCGATTTTCTCAAAATTTGCTCCAACGATTTTTTTTTAAATTCAAAAATCAATTATTTTTTAGATGCTCTTTAAAATGTATATTCTCATTTTGCAATTGAAATCTTCTGAAGACCACTTTACTCTTGTATTTCATAGGGAAGATAGGAAAAATGGTTGCCATGGTAACAAAAATATAAATATTTTCCCACACTTATAAATTTTACATCTGAATTCAAATGTTCCGTACTGTCGGGAACTAAATATATGTCGACACAAAAAATCTGGTGTGACAAGCACAGAACACAACTTTCGATTACCGAAGGTAAGAGAAAGTTGTGTGCTGTGCGCCAGTCACACCAGATTTTTCTTATTCTTATGGTAGAACAAATAAGTGATCTTAAGACCCGACTTTCAAATTCAATAGTAAGATGTAAGACGAGCTTAAGATCTAAGATGTGTTGGTGCAAACGCCTTAATTTTTCAGACAACTAGTTTCGTGCAATTGATAATAAATATACCTTACATCTCTGACTTTTTAAGCAACACTCCTCAATTATCTTGTATATTTTAACTCTATAATGATCAAAAAAAAAAAAAAATGAAATATTAATTATATAGGCTACTTATAACATATTTTATTATTTTTAATTTGAGAGATTTAATTAATATATAATTAAATTGATTTTTCATAACTCAATGCTTTTCCTATGGAAAAATTCAGAAAATTTTTTTGAGCATGTGGGAATTTGGAGACCTGAAAATTTTCCTGTACTTTTCATAACATCCTTGAACCAAAATTTTTCATGATGAAGAGAGAAAAGTCTGTTTATTTTAATGCTTGAAAATCACTGAAAAATTTTGGATTAAAAAAAGTTCAGAGGGTAATCTGGTGTGATTGGTCGCACAGCACATAACTTTCTTTTATTTTCGGTAATTTAAAGTTGTATTCTATACTTTTTTACCAGAAAATATATACAAATCAAATTTTTAAAATATTTTTCTCAAATCTTGGAGGGGGAGGGGTAATTATCTCGTCACCCCCCCCTTGAATTGAATTAATAGTAAATAAAGAATATATAAATTTTTACTTTCTCTTACCTATGTATATATGTAATATATATATAGAGAGAAAGTATTGGATTCATGTCAAAAATTCGATGTCGAGATTTTGATGGATCTTCACGTTTTGAGGTCCCCTGAATCCAAAAAAGTGGTTTTCGCGACATGGTCTGTCTGTCTGTGTGTCTGTCTGTGTGTCTGTCTGTCTGTGTGTGTGTCTGTGAACAAAATATCTCAAGAACGAAAAGAGCTAGGAGGTTGAAATTTTATATTTAAGTTAGACACCCCCATGGGACGTGACACGAAGCTTTTGAACAAAATCGACCAAAAAGTACTAGTACTTTACTGATGCACTTTTTCAGTTTTTTTCGATTTTCTCTAAATTTGCTCCAACGATTTTTTTTTAAATATATATATATTCTTAGCGATCAAATTACTGTATTCTTTATACAACTCCAGTATGTTGATGCCTTTATTCATTTATTTCCTTTATAAATTTAAAAACATCACGTATTCATTTAGATTATCCTTTAAATTAGAAAAAGCTTTTATCGCATTTGAGAGCGAAAAAAAAACAGAGTCAAATAAATCGAAATTATTGAAAATTGATATCGCCTATTTATTATTTTTTTAAGTTTTTCCTTTTATCCAAGCAGGTGCTTGGATTTTTTTATACCAAGACGTAAAATAAAAATATTTTACTATTCTCTAGTGAATGAATATTTAAAAAAAAAAGTTTTTTTTTTTTCTTTTTGGTAAAAAATTATTTGATAATCATCATAAATTTCTTTCTTTCTTTTTCTTGGGAATTGAGGTCAGGGGAGAATTTATAGATATGAGGGTGAAAAAAGAATGTTTTCTGCCGTTTGATAAGGGGATGAAATAAAAAAGAAAGCAGTGGCGCAACCAGGGCCGAACAAAATAAAAAATAGTCGTTAACCACTGTGTGGCTAGTGCCCTAATTATTATGACTGAATTTTAAGATTTGATAAAAATTTATCGCTCCCCGCGGGCCGTTTAATCATATTCTAAAACATAAATATGTCATTGTAGAAAATTTTCGTACAACGCTTTCCCTGTAAACTTTTAAAGGCTGAGTTATGTGGGACACTCTGTATTGTATTTTTATTTTATTTTATTAAAATGATATGATTTTTCCCACATATAATTATATAACATTTTTTTTTCACCGGACTTAAATTGTGTTTACAAAATATACATTATAATTGCTCCAGTGTATATTTAGGAAAGTTTTGAAACTCTTTTGGTTATTAATTAAAAAAATAAGTTTATATTTGGTAGAAAAAAAATGAACAACGTCGACGTTTCGGTCACATATGTAACCATCTTTAGACCTACAAACGATGAAGAAACAACATTAAATAGATATATGTTGCTTCTTCATCGTTTATAGTCCTGAAAATTGTTCCTTATGTGACCGAAACGTCGACCGAGGTTTTAATAATAAAATAAAATACAACTTAATTTTTTCTACTAAATATAAATACGAACATTCTTTCGAATAAGTTTCATTGTATTAGGCCTATATAATATGGACGATGTTATGCATGAAGGAACCAAGCGCCATTACCTAAATCTGAGATAGGGGGCATTTAATTTGCACAATTGTAAATAAACCATTGGCAATGACTTTTTTTCTTGTTTTATACAAAAAAAGTGAAAAGATAATATAAATGAGGATGTTATGGAGAGTACAGGGAAAATCCTCAATTGAGAAGGCTCAAAAAAATTCGCTTATTTTAAAGGTTATTTTTCTAACATTTGTGTGTTTTGTTTTTTACAGAGTGAAGTGATGATCCAGTGAAGGGAGGAAAGCTGGCCGCCATGGGCAAGGGGGACAAGAGGGGCCTCGCACAGCGCACAGAGGGTCAGTGAACATCCCCTTTTTTCTGCTTATGACCCACAGAACCTTATCTCATTTCCTGGCCTCCTCAATCACCATCGATTTAATGCTTATATAAAATAAAATATAAAAAATAGGTGGCCTAAATAATTCATCACACCATAGAGAGGTGCTCAAAAGCCACAAAATAAAAAGTTTAAGGTATACATATAAAAAAGTATCTGCTATAAATCCAAAGATATTGCCAAAGCATCGTTAAATAAATTCTTGACAAAAAAAAAAGTTTTTTGTAAAGGTCAAAAAAGAGAGTCATATAAATATTGAAATAAAAGCAAGTTTTAACCTTTTTTATTTTTTATAAGTGTTAAAATCTTATTTAAGAGCTACTTTAATTATTGATTCAGAATTTAGAGCGAGATATTATTTTTTTACATCAATATTGCTTTTATTTAAGCGTCTAATTGGAGAGTGGGAGTTTTTTTTTTTTTTTTTTTTTTTTTTTTTTTTTAGATTTGATTGTAATGTATTATTTCTAGGAATGAATCGGTCCTCAAGGGGCGGTCAAAATGTTTTTCCATTATTAATTAAAACCACGAATTCTAAATCTTTTGAAATTTATAGCTAATTTTGTTGTCAAAATTTATTATTGTTTTAGAAATGAATCAGTCCTCAGGGGGTGACCAAAATGTTTTTTCATTATTAATTAAAACCACAATATCCAAATGTTTTGAATTTTATTGCTAATAATTAAGATATTTTGTTCTCAAGATTTTATATTAACCTTTTTTTTTTTTAATAAATCTGTAAAAAAAAAAAACTCAAAAATTTCTATAATTATTTTAAATAGACAACAAAAAAAAGGAATGATGCAATATTTTTTTATTTTTAGTATTTTTTTTTTTTTTTTTTTATTTGTATAAAATAATTATTCTTGAATAGACTCTTACGAATCATTAAACACTTTGCTGTTAAAAAAAAAATATATACATGTGCACAGACTTGTTTTGTACCGCAACAACAATTGACAACTTTGTGCCTACAAGGACTGAGGATGAACGAATTTTGTCCGAAACGTCCACTTTTCGGCATTTGGCATAAGACTTTCTTTATTTGCTGCACCCGTAGTTTCCTTTCTTCCATCCCGTAACATCAAAAGTAACTTAACTTCGGCTTTTAAAATAATTATTAGCAGAGAGAAGAATCAAGTCCACATAAAATAATCCATATAATTGGCTCTTAGGGGTCGTGACATGGGCCTTCAAATCCCTATACATCGAACTTCCCAATATGCGAAATTGTTTGTATCTGCAACACTCGGAAAGTGATTATTTTGGTTTATAAAAAGAAGAAGAATCTAGAACTTAATAAAATATTATTTACCCTGTCTATCACGCAACTTCCTGTCCAAATCAGGATGTTATGGAGACGACAGGAAAAATAGACCACATTTAAGGATGCTCAAAAAATTTCCCATTGAAAATCATTGGGCCTTTTGAAAAATCAAAGCCAAATTAATTTTAATAATTAAATCTCTCAAATTAAAAATTATAAAAATTAAAATTAATTTTTTTTTTTTATTCACTATCATACAGGTCTATTCTCTAAGAAAAAACGTTACCTTTTATTTATCAATGCAAAAACGTTAACTTTTAACACCTATAAACAACATTAATTCATTTTAACACTTCCTTGCCTCAAATAGCTATTCTGTAAAAAAAAAAAACTTTAAAGCCAAAGCGTTAACATTTCGTTAATAGTGTTAAAAATTAATGTCATGTCTAGATGAGTGCCTTTAATATTTTAACGTCGTATTTAAAATAAAAATGGCTAAAAAGTAAGGTTATTATTTTGATAGCTTTGAAATAAAAAAAAAGCAAAATGTTAACGTCGCTGTTAAAACTTTGTTTAGAGAATAGCATTTTTTTAACGCTGATTACTTTTTAACACCCATTTGTTGATTTTAAATTTTAACGTCTGTTTTTAGGGAATAGACCTGATTGTGGTGTCTATAAGTAGTAGGCTTTGATATCCTCGACAGCCTGAATGCGGGCGCGAAGCAGTTGGAGTGGAGTCCAGGGGGGGGGGGGGGGCGAAATATACAATAATTTTATCTAAAACATTTTTTAAAATCGATAGAGTGATTAAACTAATCACTGACCACCAGTTTTTTTTTTTTATTCCATTTAATTATTTAATTAATCAACCAAATTAAAATTTCCCTCTTAATTTGAAAATGGACGGGGGCGGGTGGGGGGGGCGGGTGGGGGTGGGGGGGATAAGCATTAATAATAAATAATGCTAATTGAAGTATGCACGGAAATAAAATGCAGGGATCACGAATGTGATTAATAAATATTGTATGAATAAATAAATGAGCTCAATATTGAATGAATAAATAAATAAACATTTGTCTTTAAAGATTTTCCACTTAAGAAATTGTATTTGCGATCCCTAATCACTTAAGAAAGATATATACAGTAAATGCGTAGAGGTGTACAAAGCAATTAATTGCAATGCTGCTTAATCAAAACTCTGGTGTAAGAGCGCACATCACACAACTTACGTATTGTTTAATTAAGAAATGGTGGCTGTGATGATGCCCTTCCTCTCTAAATTGTGTATTGTTCTTTCACACTGAATTAGAATTCAAAAATTTTGTTACAATGGGGATCATACAAGAGTAAAGTGTGCTTCAAACAATTTTGAGAGCAAAATGAGAATAAACATTTTAAAGGGCATCTAAAAATTAATTGATTTTTTAATTTTAACCAAAATCGTTGGAGCGAATTTTGAGAAAATCGAAAAATACTGAAAAAGTACATTAGTAAAGTACTAGTACTCTTTGTCCAATTTTGTTCAAAACCATGATTTTATTGCCGGGGGAGTGTATCTAAATTGAATACAAAATCGTAATTTTCTAGCTTTTTGCTAATGTACTGGTATACTTTTTTAGTTTTTTCTCAAAATTTTGAGGTACAAGAATAAAGTGTGCTTCAAACAGTTTTGAGAACAAAATGAGAATGTACATTTTAAAGAGCATCTAATAAACGATTGATTCGTGAATTTTAATCAAAATCGTTCTAGTGAATTTTGAGAAAATCGAAAAATACTAAAAAAGTACATCAGTAAAGTAATAGTACTCTTTGGTCAATTTTGTTCAAAACCTTATTTTTATTGCCTTGGAAGTATGCATAACTTAAATATAAAATTTCAATTTCGTGGTTTATTTTGAACACTCCAATTTTTGGCCTCTAGAGGCCTCAAAACGTCAAAATCTCGAATTTTTGACATTAATCCAATACTTTCTCTTTCTATACCTTTATATAGAGAAATAACAGAAAATCAGTTTCTTAACTGCTTCAAATTTTTGTTTATCGTAACCTTCAACAAAAGGGGTGGAGGTTATTATTATATAAAATTTTGATGAGATCAACGTAGAATAAAATGTCATCTTTATCACAGATAATCCCCATTTCACTAAAGAGACATCATATATACATTTAACAGAAAACAAACTTGTTTACATTTCACAAAAGCAAAAACAAAGTTTTCTCAGTGACCTAGATAAAACAAACTCAACTAAATCATCTCCTTTTTTTCTTCAAATACTTTAAAGCATTTTCACTCACTATTTTCAATAGCAAAAAAAAAAAAAAAAAAAAAAAAAACTTTTTTATATAAATAAGAAAATTATTCAAATTACTTTTCTTTTATTTAGGATTGAATTTTATTGAGTTTTATTGTATTTTATAACCGAAATATATTTACTAAGATATGCTGGAACATAGATATTTTCCCTATATATGTATATAAAGAGAAATGTCAAAATTTTGATGTCAAGATTTTGACACGTGTAAATATTAGGTACTATTATTTAGATTTTATCATTTGTCTAATCTTTCCTGTTTGATAGGAACTTATTTCTCAATAAATTATTTGAAAATTATGCTATTAATTCTTTGTAATTTGATTTTGAAACATATTTTTTATTTTCTATATAATAAAAGAGTAACGTACTACCTGTTGATTTTGTTTACTTTTTTCTCTTTTACTTTTTTTTTTTTTTTTTAATTTTGATTACAACTATAATAGTTTCATTTTTGTTATCATTAAATTATTTATTGTTTACATTTCTGTATAAATCATTTTTTTTCTCTTTTATTAATCTTGACATCAAAATTTTGACATGTTTTGAGGCCCGTTTTGAGCCCAAAAAAAGTAGATCTGTTTGTCTGTCATCAATTTCAAGCAAGACGGAATGAGCTAATAAGTCTGATCAACTATTTAAATAAATAAATTAAACAAAATTGATTTATTTTAGAATACAACAAATTTTCCACCATATTTAATATTTATTTTGCAGAAATATAAAGAAAATAAAAAAATAGAGAAAATATTTGGAAATAATCTGAATTAACAAAAACGTGCTGACCTTGGTGTTTTTTTTTTTTTTTTATTTAATATTTATTTAAATTTTTAAATATTAGGTACTATTATTTAGATTTATCATTTGTCTAATCTTTCCTGTTTGATAGGAAATGATTTCTCAATAAATTGTTTGAAAATTATGCTATTAATTCTTTGTAATTTGATTTTGAAACATATTTTATAATATTTTAATTTCTATATAATAAAAGAGTAACGTACTACCTGTTGATTTTTGTTTACTTCTCTTTTATTTATTTTTTTTTAAATTTTGATTACAACTATTTTGTTATCATTAAAATTTCTCTATACATCATTTTTTTCTCTTTTATTTATAATCTTTATAAAAATTGTACTGAACCTAAATCAATTTTTTTTTCATTTGTTTACGATTTAATTTTTTATTTCTTATTATGATAAACCTTCCATCTGTAGTCTGTCTGTCTATCTCTGTTTATTTTAAAGCATGAAGGAATTTAGCTACGAGATTGAAATTGTATATTTAAGTTAGGCATCCCTCGCACGTTTTTGAACAAAATTGGCCAAAGAGTACAAGTACTTTAATGATGTAATTTTTCAATTTTTTTTTCGATTTTCTCAAATTTCGCTTTAAGTATTTTATTTAAAATTCATTTAGATGCTCTTTAATATGTATATTCTCATTTTGACCTCAAAATTGTTTGAAGCACACTTGTACTTCATAGAAAAGATACGAGGCCAATAATTATAAATTTCAAATCGTGAATTCTAATATATCGGCGGAAACTAAATAAATTTGGTGTGACAAGCACAATCATATAATTAATGAATAAACTTTTGCTCGCCTCTGTACTAGTCTTGTTAATTTCCCGTGTAATTTTAGATCTTTTTTCCCTGTATGGAAAACATGTTTTCCTTACAGGGAAAAAAACCATATGGTTATAATCCGTATCCCACATAAGAGCAAAACGCTCAAACATGTACAAATTTTATTTAAAATAAAATATTCAAAAATAATTAAAGTGAAATTTGATAAGACTAGCTTAATGGTCGGTTGCTTTACTTCTAATTTACTAGCTAACCCTCTGATATAACTCTAGTTTTTTCACAATAGTTAAGTTAATCATATGAATAAATAAAAACCCAGATCGTAGTTAGTTAGCTTTTTGAAAGTTTTTAAATTTTGTTAATTAATTACTAGCAACACCGCCCGCATACGGCGGACCATTCTATTTTTCTTTATCGATGATTTGCTATCTGTTAATTGTCTAGATATGAAGCAACGCGGTAAATTCGGTAACAGACGAGATATCATCTCAACTTTTCCAGTTGATTGATGTCATTTTTTGCTCAATAATTGGTTTGTTGAAGAAAGAAAGAAAAGAAAAAGAAAATCCCCTTTTCTCTCTATCAGACAAACAAACACCATCATTCTAAAAACACTTGTGCTCAGAGATGTTAGCATGAAAGCCTGAGGTCACTCATAGATAGAAGAATTCTCTTTATCTTTATGAAATTTTAATAACAAACGGGCATCTCAAAAACCTCTGTGTGTATAGAATAAACTTTTTGAATGGTTTCTATTTTCTATTCAAACTACAAGAGGAGATATGATATGGCATTCATTTCTAAACATTTTGCACGTGTCCGCAATAAACGCACAAAATACAACTTGCTATTCTATTCAAGAAACAATAAAATACGGGGGGGGTGAAAACTAAAATACGTCCAATTCGTGGAAAACTTTAACGAATTATCTGCCACTGATAATACTTCAAGTTCAACTAGGTTAGTGACTCTCTTGAGGGTGAACAAAAGAAATTCTATTTATTTTTTTCTAGCTACTAAAAATCAATAGACGAGAAAGTTTTGCAATGACTTTATTTTTTTCTTATCTAAATATGTTAATATATAGAGAGAAAGTATTGGATTTGAGACCCCTGAGTCCAAAAAAGTGAGTCCCGCACTCTGTATGTCTTCAAAATGAAATTGAAACTTTATATTCAAGTTAGGGACCCCCGTTAAGCGTGAAAATAAGCTTTTGAACAAGCTAAAGAGTACTAGTACTTTATTGATGTACTTTTTTTTAGTTTTATTTTAGATTTTCTCAAATTTCGCTCAAACGATTTTGATTAAAGTGAAATTTAATATTCAAGTTAGATACCTGTCTGACACGTGACTCGAAGTTTTTGGACAAAATTGGCCGAAAAGTACTAGTACTTTACTAATGTACTTTTTCAATTTTCTCAAAATTTACTCAAACAATTTTGATTAAAATTCATAAATCAATTATTTTTTAAATGCTCTTTAAAATGTATATTCTCATTTCGCCCTTGAATTCTTTTTGAAGCACACTTTACTCTTGTACAGTGAGCGCCACAATTAAGCCCCCTCCTGACAGCTAGAACCTTAAGTATATGGTGTATAGTGAAATAATTTTAAATTTGAAAAGGTAAAATAAAATCACCTGTACCAGATTTTACGTTTTACCTTTTCGGTCATTAAAATTATTTCACTATACACCATATACTTAAAGTTCTAGCTATCAGATGGGGGATTAATTGTGGCGCTCACTGTACTTAATAGGAAAGATAAGAGAAAAATTTCTAGAATTCTAATGTACCGCCGGTAATAAAATGACACAAAAAATCTGGTGCGACAAGCACAGAACTTTCATTTACCGAGCTGGGCAACCAGTCACACCAGATTTTTTTATTCAGACGTCGTTTAAAGATGGTGCTGGTTGTTTTTATTTTTTTTTTTTTTGACTTGTATAAATTTATATATTCTTTTTTTTCGGCATGTCAAGCGTAAAACTGATAATTTCATATTATTTTCTTAAATTTGTATTTCATAAACATACATATCAATCTTACTTAACAAAGGTTATTTTATTTTTATTTTTTTTTTTTGGCCTTTGATATAAAAATGGAAGTTTTTTTTTTTTTTGGAAGATTTGATCTAAACTTGGTGATTACTAAAATAAAATAAATTAATTTGTAGTCTGTATAATTCTAATAAATTTTATCCCACAGGGCGGGGGAATTGAACTAGTGGCTCATAAGCAGAGGTCTTTTTTATTTAAAAAATCTGGTGTGACTGGCACTACCCTTCGGCAAGAGAAAGTTGCGTACTGTGCTTGTCACACCAGAGTTTTTATGTCGACATACATTTAGTTTCCGCCGATATATTAGAATTCAAGATGTATGGGAAAATATTTTAATTATATTTTGTTACCATGGACTCTTATCTTTCCTTTGAAGTACAAGAGTAAAGTGTGCTTCAAACAATTTTGAAAGCAAAATGAGAATATACATTTTTTTTTCAATATTAATTTTTGAATTTTAATTAAAATCGTTGGAATTTTAAAAATATTGAAAAAAAAAAACTGCAAAAATACATCAGTAAAGTACTAGTACTTTTTGATGGATTTTGTTCAAAATATTCGTGTCACATAGCGGGATGGTACCTAACATAAATATAAAATCTCAACTTCCTATCTCTTTTTGTTGTTGAGATATTTTGTTCATTGATAGACAGAAAACCACTTTTTTGGACTCAGGGGACCTCAAAACGTGTATATCCATCAAAATCTCGACATTTTTGACATGAACCCAATACTTTTTCACCTTATACGCCTATATATTAAAATATATATATATAGGTAAGAGAAAGTAAAAAAATCCGAATGACATGTTCTGTCAATTTGTGTTCACTTTGAACACAGTTTAGCTTTTGAAAAGTAATATTATATTATTTTATAAAATATATTTTTCTATGGTTCTCTTATCAACAGATTCGTGAAATGCATTTTAACATCTATGAATAATATATAAGAAGCTATAAGGATAAAAAAAAAAAAAAGGAATGATCTGACATAGAGAGAGTTTCAAAAAATAATAAAATATATATATATATGAAGATCACTTTGACCGAATTTCAATCGAGAAAAAAGGACAAACAGTCTGGAACAAATAAGAATACGCATCTGGTGTTGATGTGTGTAAATGAATGCTAGGAACTTAAAAAAAAAAGTGAGGGAAATGAAAAAAATAAATAAAAAATATATGTAAAAGTGAAAGTTTTGTTTTAATTGAAAATTAAAGTCCTATTTTATACTTTCTCTTGCATAGAGTGAGAGAAAGTATTGGATTCATGTCGAGATTTGAGTTTTGAGGTCCCATGAGTCCAAAGTGGTCTGTCTGTGAACAAAATATCTCAAGAATTCGCTCCAAATTCCAAAATCAATTATTTTTTAGATGCTCTTTAGAATGTATATTCTCATTTTGCTCTCAAAATTTTTTGAGGCATACTTTACTCTTGTACTTCATTCATAGGAGAAATAGTTGCCATGATTTAACAAAATAACACAAAAATCTAAGGTGACAAGCACAGAACACGACTTTCAATTACCGTACGTAAAAGAATGCTTTTATTTAAATTGAACTAAAAAGAGAAAAATAATTTAATTGTTCTTGTTAAAATTGTTGAATATTTATGACTTAAAATGTTAACTCAAAACCGTTTAATAATGTCAATACATAGTTGGGAATATTATATGGCAGACCAAATATTTTATCAAGGTTCGCAGTAGTTTTTCTGTGTCGTCGATTTTTCTGGAAACCGCACACTTTTTGTGCGGCATAACACATTATTAATCTGGCTACTGGAAACACTTTGGGCTCCCTTCAAACACGAATATATCTTTTACATCAACAAATAATAATTTTGCTCACACCTTGACGAAGATATTAATTAGAAGCGAAACTTATAACGATTAATAAAAATCCAATTAACTCGGTTGTTTCTCAAAGATAATTGGTTTAAATGAATTCAAAGAAAAGGAAGAAACTCCTCCATTAAATTTATACTTTAATTTCCGACATATTTAAGAATTGTTTTGCCCTTCTTGTTGGTTCAATCTCTTCTTTAAGTCTCTCTCAACTTTACTCTAAAATGGCTTCCCGAATGCCTTTGTTTTAATTAATTACTTTGTCAAAGTTTAGTCATTCGCCGAGAGAGAAAATGTTTCCATTTCTCCTCCGTACCTTTAAATTTCAATTAAATTTTATCCATATTAGATTGATAGTTATATTATTAGAACAAATTTCCATGTATTGAAATAAAGTTTTGAGTTCAATTAGCTTCATGCAAGGCTTTGAGGTCTTAGTTGGTCGCCTCTTTATCTTTATCTCTACGTAAAGAACAAATTTATGCATGTCACACAATAAGATCGCGCGCCATCTTGTTTCCAATTAGCTCGTTTTAGTCACGAATTTCCTGATTCTATCATTTTAATTAAATTATTTTTTTAATGAAAGGGGGGAGGTGGCGATTAGCTAAATAACTAGAAAATACGACTACTAAATAAATCAAGATTAAAAAAAAAAAATTAACGTTTTTACAACAACAAAAAATAATAATTTTTATTAATATGTCGCTTACTATATCTTTAATCGTGATGAAAAATAAAATAAATTACTTTTTCTTATTTATTAATGTTAATCTTAGATATTAGAAAAATAATTCTCTAATCTGTATATTCTGTCTGATACGCGGTTTGAACATCCATTATGCACTTGAATTTTATGGATGTTCAGGAAAATTCTCCCATATTCTGAAAAGGAAAAGCTCAAAAAAATCTGGTGTGACTGTCGCACAGCACACAACTTTCTTTACCTTCGGTAATCGAAAGTTGTGTTCTGTGCTTGTCACACCAGATTTTTCGTGTCGAGATATATTTAGTTTCCGCCAATATATTAGAATTTAAGATATCAAATTTATAAACATGGGAAAATATTTATATTTTGTTATCATGGCAACCATTTCTCCTATCTTCTCTATGAAGCAGGTAGTGTGCTTCAAACAATTTTGAGAGCAAAACGAGAATATACATTTGAAAGAGCATCTAAAAAATAATTGATTTTTGAATTTTAATCAAAATCGTTAGAGCGAATTTTGAGAAAATCGAAAAAAACTGAAAAAGTACATCAGTAAAGTAGTAGTACTCTTTGGCCGATTTTGATTAAAAGCTTATTTTCACGCTTTAGAGGGGGTGACTAACCTAAATATAAAATTTCAGCCTCATAGCTCAATTCCTTCATGAACACACACAAACACACCATTATCCTTGAATTGTCCGTAGACAACGCAAAACCCCACTAGATATATAATTCAACCCCACTTCCGAGATCTGCCACAATTCATTGATATCCTCCAGGAAAACATCATTAAAGCTTTAATAGACTATATCAGAACGTGCCAGATACCCGCATTCCATATCAGTATCCATTAGCTTACAGTTATGATATTATGTTATTTTACCATGTTATTGAGATCATTTACTATTTTAATATGTTGAATTTCGTACTATTTTTTGACGGGCTTCGTCCCAGCTGGCTCGGGCCCGCCTGCAGACCTACGCCTTTTCTTAATTATGAAAAGAAAATTTTTATTATTAATATTACAATCCAGTGTCTGCTTACATTCATAGAATACATAAACGCAAAGAATACATGTTTCCTCATACATTTTCTATAGGAGAAATAGTAACTTCAGCATTTAATAACTTAGAAATTTCGGGATGAAAATAATTTTCCTGTAATCACTCGAATTTGGTTTTGATATTAGACGAAGCTGCCTACATATAGCGTGACAGACAGACAGACGCACGGAAGGGGTAAAATAATTTAAAAAAGATATTCTGGCTCTGAATTGGAATATTAGATCCCAACAGAATAGTCCTCACGTACGTAACAATGACGATTAAAGTTTAATATGTTTGCGATAGATAGCAGAAGAGAGGACATGAAAATAAGGTCCTTGGGGGGGGGGGGTATCTACTTTGTCATCTTCCTACTTAATTAGTTACGTAGTTGCTAAAAAGGGCGTAGGAACTACCATTCAAGATAAAATTTCAAAAAATAATAAATACAAGCAGGAACAAGTTTCAAGTATTTTTTGGCATGTTGGTTCTTGAATATTCATTTCATTTTTTTTATATAAATAATTTTAATCATCAGAAATTTCAAACATTTTGTTTTACAAGCTATGCTATTGTATTTCAACTACTAAAGACTAGAGTGATTTAAATGTCGATTTAGTCTATATTTTTTTTATTTCTCCCCCACAACAAAATCATTCATGAGCACGATATTGCATTATGAAAGGGTTAAAGTAGAAGGCCAGGATATTTGAAATGGAATTTAGTTCCGACCTCCCTATATATATATATACTATCGTTAATGCAAAATGAGCTTTTGTTTCTTTTTTGAAAAAAAAACAAGAAATGACGTCAAAATGCAAAATTACATTTATTTAAATGAACATGAAAATGACAATTGATCATTATTTTCATTTACATTTTAAATTATTCAGCAAAAAAAAATAAATAAATAAATATAAACTTATTAAATTTCTCACTTTTCTTTATTAAATTTGGTTTTACATGCGAAATTTATTTAATCTATTTATAAAATTTGTAAATGTCTGTTTGTCTGTCCTTCACGCTCTGTTTGGGCAATTTGGAAACCAAATTTTATATGCTCAAAGAGAACCTTCTAGAGGATTACAGGGAAATTATTGTCGTACCGAACTTCCTATAACTTTTAGAGTTGCTGAAGTTACGGTTTCTCCCATAGGAAATGTATGAGGAAATATTTATGTATTCTTTGCATTTATGTATTAGACACAAAAAATCTGGTGTGACAAGTGGCCGCTCACTATTTTCTTTCATAAATGAAAGTTGTGTGATTAGTCACACCAGATTTTTTAAATGATGAAACGTAATTTTTTAGACAAATCGTTCCAAACCAAATTCATATAAATAACTGACTCATTAAGAAATATGATCTCGTTAACTTAAAAATCATTGTGTTGGTTAAAAATATATTTCTATAAGCATTAAATAAAAAAAAAATTTTATTTTTATATAACAATATATAACAATTCCGCATACGGCGGGCTTCAGGTCTAGACAGGTTGGCTTCGCCACACGGGCCCCCCTCGCCTTTTCTTAATTATGAAAAAAAAATTATCATTACTATTCCAATCCAGTGTCTGCTTGAGGGTTTGTTTACATTCATAGAATACACAAATGAGAAGAATACATAAATATTTCTCTATATAGGTATTTCCTATGGGAGAAATCGTAACTTTAGGAATTAATAACCCAAAAAGTTATAGGAATTTCGGGATGAAAATAATTTTCCTGTAATTCCTCGAAGATCCTCTTTAAGCATAAAAAATTTCATTTCAAAATTCCAAGAGGAAGTTGCCCAAATAGAGCGTGACAGACAGACAGACGGACATTAGCGAATTATATAAATAGATTTGAGAGATTTATTTATAAAATTGATTGACTTGAATTTTTCATAATTCAAGATAGAACTCAATGCTTTCCAATGGGTAAAATTTTATATTTTTTGAACTGATTCGGGAGAGTATTTTTTTCCTGGACTCTCAATAACATTCCCTCTTTTAGAGTACGAAATTCCAATGGGTATTCGGTTAAGCAGGGCGTGTCAGACGGACGGATATTACATATATCAAGAAAGACTTCTTTCCTAAGCCGTTGTCATGATCTAATTAGTTTATTTCCCTCCCGTGGAAAATCATTTTACCTTTTTTTTTTAGGGAGATTAAATTTTTTTTCCGCATATTTTCCGCTTTTGTATATCATTTGACCTTTTTTTTGCATGCGAGTCTCAACCCATCTTTTCAGGTTCAGGTTTCGGCTAATTTTTGGCCGAAACCGGAAACTACGGCCGAAACTGACCGAAACCGAATATTCGGTCGGTTCCTATTTATTACAGCCACCTGTACTCTTTGGCCCGATTTTATTTAAAAGCTTATTTTCGCGTGTCAAGGCGGAATTTGAATTAAATTTTAACCTCGTTTTGAACACATACACACTTTTTTGAACTCAAAACGTGTATTTCAATCAAATTTTTGACATTAGTTCAATACTTTCCTAACACACTCGTAGCTACGATCGGTTATTAGATTTAACAAAATATCTGGTTTTGATTTTTTGGACTCAGGGAACTTCAAAATTTGCATCAAAAATCTTGACATTGATTTTTCGACATGAATGCAATACTTTCTCTCTCTATATGTATAGTAGGAGAAAGTAATATATTTCCCCTTTTTATTATAACCTAATTATAGTAACACATGTTTATTATATAATAGAATAAAGTCATAACTATAGTGCATTCGGGCTTACCATAACTCCCAGAAGGGATTCCATTAAAACGAACATGGAATTAATACATAAGCGCCTTCCAGGAGATAGATATCTTTATTGTCCCCATTTATAATCGATATTCCGATAAACTAAAAAGTAAAATTCTAATAAAATTATGATTCTCTTTGATGAATGGCTTTTCAAGGGGGGGGGGGGGGGGGGGGGATAATGATTTCCAGGACATTAAACCTAATAATATATGCTAAGTGGTTCTCTCCAATTGTGCATTCTGGCTGCCTGCACCCACTCAGGGCTGCCAACTTTTGTCTATTGAATAATTCCTTTACTAGAATCCAACAAGTCGTTCAATTATTTAACATCTTTTGGATAGAGGGGTAAAAGTTGCTGCCATTCTAATTGAATTATTTATATATATAAAATATTTTCCCACAAAAAGTTCAGGGAAATACTTTGGACATGTAAAATTCTAGGATGATGCTCGTTACAAATGTATTGATATATCCATTTAATAATAGATAATTGAATTTTTTAGCAGTTTCGGTTTTCTTCTTCAGAGAAAATTTTTTTCTTTATTATTTTAACTAAACTAAAAAATGTCTTTAGTTGGTCTATTCTGTTTTTTTTTTATTTCAAGTTTTGAAAACATATTTTTACCTAGAGAAAGTATTGGATTCATGTAAAAAATCGTGATTTCGATGTATATACATGTTTTGAGCTCAAAAATGTGGGATTGTCTGAAATTATTTCAAGAACAAAAAGAGCTAGGAGATTGAAATTTTATATTCAAGTTAGGTACTCTTTGGGCACGTTACACAAAGATTTTGAACAAAATAGGTCAAAAAGTACTAGTACTTTACTAATGTACTTTTTCAGTTTTTTTGGATTTTTTCAAAATTCACTGTAATGATTTTTGATTGAAAAATCAATTATTTTTTAGATGCTCTTTAAAATGTATATTCTCATTTTTCTCTCAAAATTGTTTGAAGCACACTTTACTCTTGTACTTCATGAACCCATGGTAACAAAATATAAATATTTTCCATGTTTTGAAATTTTACATTTTAATTGTACCGTACTATCGGCACAAAAAAATCTGGTGAGCAAGCAAGCACAGAACACAACTTTCATTTACCGAACAGTTCAAATTTAAATAAATAATCCCTCCAAACTATCGATCTTACGTGCACATTTTGGGAAAGTTAACAGGTTGAGTTGACTTTTCACAGGTTATTTACAAACCCGCCGACAGTGAGTGTAAAAGCCGCAGCTCTCGGGGGTTTTTATTTTTAAAGCTTGGATAGCAGAGTTGTTACTTTCAAGAAGAAAACATTCCCATTGTTTTTTATTTTATTTTTTTCTTTTTTAAATGTTATTTACTACGTTTGAATTTCTTTAAGATTCTTTTTTTTTCTTTTTTTCTTTTTTTAGGGGATGATAAAAATAATCTCATCAAGTGAAGAGGCAAGCAAGCGATGTTTGAAATATCCTCAGGGCTTGAAATTATTGGAAAAAGTTCTTTCTAAATATTGGGATTTGTGTCATTTGTACAATATTTCTAGCTTACATAAGATTATCATAAAATTTAATTGATTCAAAAGTTTTGAGAGATAAAAAATCTTTTGTGAGAACACACAACTTCGGTAATTGAAAGTTGTGTTCTTGTCAAGGGCGGGTAAAGGGGGTAATTACCCCCTCTCGCCCCCCTCGAGATTGGAAAAATACTTTTTTCCAAAAAAAAAAATTATTTTTATTGTAAAATTTTAAAAATTTGATTTGTATTTATATTCTGGCAAAAAGTACAGAATGCGCCTTTAAATTACCGAAATTAAGAAAAAATTGATGGATTAGAGAAATATATAAAATAAAAGTTGTAGTCAAAATTAAAAAGAAAATAGTAAATAATGATAGAGTAAACAAAAAACAGGTAGTACGTTACTATTTTATTATATACAGAATGAAAATCTCTAAAATAAAATATGTTGCAAAATCAAAGTAATGACATAATTTTCTAACTGATGGCCTCAAAGTGTGAAACGTCCCCCCCTTTTGTCATCGGTAATGACCATATAAATGAATATATGTATCTTAAATAGTCGAGAGGGAAATAAAAAAAATCTGGAGTGACTGTTCACAGAACATACATCGTTCTTTTAACTTCGGTAATTGTACGTTGTGTGCTGTGCGACCAGTCACACCAGATTACCCCCCCCCCAGAAACACCTCTGGATCCGCCCACTTTTGGGCTAATGAAGCCTCAAAATCTTATATTTAGGTCGATCTTTTACAACGCATTTTAAATTATTCATTTATAAAAGTGAAATAATAAGAAATTAATTTATTTTATGACTTCACTTAAACTTTTCCCCCAAGACGTAGAGATTAAATGAAATATGAAAAAAAAATCAATCATGATGAATTAATTATTATTATAAAATCAAATGGAGATTTCATTAATAATCTCTTTTAATTTATCTTGTAACGTTTAATGCCTTTACATCCCCCTGCTTCTCCAACTCCATACGTTTAATGCCATTACATCCCCCTGCTTCTCCAACTCCATACGTTTAATGCCATTACATCCCCCTGCTTCTCCAACTCCATACGTATTTTTGCACTCATTATTTCTAAAATAATTAAACGAAATCGATGTCGTGATTTATTTTTTTATTTTTTTAATTATAAGCCAGAGACAGACATAAATTAGATTTTATCGCACGGAACTTTTAAAATTATTACTAACTATAATAAGCAACAAAGTCTCTAGTGCATTTCCCCATGGATGCATAAATTTTTTGTTATTTTTCATTAGCAAAATACGAGAGTGAGATTATATCAATATTAAGCGAGAGTGAATCAACAAACTGGTGTGACTGGTCGCACACCTTCAGTAATTGATAGTTGTGTTTTGTGCTTGTCACAGCAGATTTGTGTGTCGACATATATTTAGTTTCCGCCAATATACCCTATATATATTTTTTTTACATTTTTATGGAAATATAAGTTTTGAGGTCTCCTGAGTTCAAAAAATGGTCAGCCTGCGTGTGATCAAAATCAAGTATGAAAATAATGAGCTACGAATTTTATTTTAAAGTTAGGTACCCCTTGAGACACGAACAAATTCAGCCAAAGAGTACTAATACTTTACTCAAGTACTTTTTCAGTTTTTTTCGATTTTCTCAAAATCCACTCTAACGATTTTGACAAATTCATAAATCAATTATTTTTTAGATCCTCTTTCCAAGCTCAAGTAGATTAATGATGATTATTAAGTGTAATTTGTCCTTATTGCCTCTATTCAAAGGACATTATATTTGAGTTTGATTAAGAAAAAAAGAACCATTAAAACTATTTCTATTAAGATCATAATTGAAACTCAAAACTTCATTATGATATTCCATTAAATGTCACTTTTTAAATAAATATCTTTAGCTAAGTAAGTGGATAATTTATCAACAAGGAGACTAAAAGGCCAATAAATTAATCGCTAAATAAATAATAACCCACCCCCCTCCCCCATTCCCTCGAGTGCTATTTGTTTCCAGTCCAAGTCATGGAACATTCATCTTGAAATAATTCTTTTTGTGATGATTTCCATTTGAATAATCTCCATTTAATGGATATGCTCCCTAATCGGCTTAATTGCCCTAATAAAGGGAAGGAGGTGTTACTTTGAGCAGATAATCACAAGTGGCCTCTTTAAAAGGGGCACCAATGCTCTTTTTTTTTAGCTGATTAAGTTTTTATAATGTCGTTGGAGGGGACGAATTGGCCCGGAGCCCAAAAAGGGCGCAATCTACAGGCACATTTATCAAAATTATTCCACCAATTTTTGAATATTAGATTTCTTTTTATTTCAACGTCACAAAGAAAAAGAGATTTTCATTTAATTGTATGAAGATTTAAAAAAAATTTAATAATAAAAATCTGGTGTGACTAAGCACCCAACTTTCTCTTATTTATGTTCTGTGCTTGTCACACCAGATTTTTTTTTGTTGATTTATATTTAATTTCCGCAATTATAAACATGAAAAAATATTTATTTTATTTTTTACCATTGACTCCTTTCTTATTAAGTCCAAGAGTAAAGTGTGCTTCAAACAATTTTGAATGCAAAATGAGAATATACATTTTAAAGAGCATTTAAAAAATAATTGATTTATCAATTTTAATTAAAATTGTTGCAACGAATTTTGAGAAAATCGAGAAAAACTGAAAAAGTGCATCAGTAAAGTACTAGTACTTTTTGAATGATTTTGTTCAAAAGTTTATATTCACTCTTCAGGGGGGTGTGTAACTTAAATCTAAAATTTCTACATCGTAGACTTTTCTTTTTCCCCCCACTTTTTTAATTTTTCCACTTTTTTTTTTTTTTTTTTTAAAAAAAAAAAAAAAAAAAAATCCATCACACACCAAAACTTGAAATCCAAAAATAAAAAAATTTGTAAATAAAATATAAAAAAATTTTTTGGGGAGAAAAAATAAAATAAAAGATTTTTTTTTTCTTTTTTTTTTTTTTTTTTTTTTTTTTTTTATTATATTGTAGTGTATTGTATTATATAATAATATATATGTATGTATGAGAAAATTTTTTTTTTGTTTTATTTATTATTAAAAAAATAATTTCATATTTTTTTTTTTTGAAGAAGATAAAAAAAAAAACCATCCGCGGTAATAAAAAGGAATGTTAGAGTAAAATCTATTTATTAATATATAATTCGCTAATGTCCGTCCGTACGTCTGCCTGTCACTCTCTTTTTGGGTGACTTTTCGTTGGAATTTCGAAACGAAAATTTTTATGCTTAAAAAGGACCTTCTGGGGATTACAGGAAAATTATTTTCATCCCGATAATTACTATATAAATTCCTAAAGTTACGATTTCTCCCATATGAAATGTATGGAGAAATATTTATGTATTCTTTGCATTTATGCATTCTATGAATGTAAACAAATTCTCAAACAGGCACTGGACTGGAATAGCTATAATTCTTCAATTTTCTTTACATAATTAAGGGACAGCCTCAAGCGGGCCTGAGCCAGCCGCCTCGGCTACTAATAATAAAATACTGTATTATAAAAATAAACATATAGAAAAAAAATTAACTATGTGTTGCCTGACAACGTAACTGTAACTAAGCCGAATCCAAATTAAAATTTTAATCATATTTTATATCTGAATGTTTTTCTCGTCTCTATGAACCTTTTGAAAATAGAAAAAAGGTATTAGCACTCTTTAGCCGATTTTGTTTAAAAGTTACACTGTGTTACGTGTCAGGGGAATACCTAACTTAAATATATCTTCAATCTCTTTTCGTCCCTGAGATATTTCGTTCACAAACAGACCATTTTTTGGACTCAAAATCTCGACATCGAATTTTTGACATGAGTCCAATACTTTCTCTTTATATACATATATTAAGAGAAAATAAAAATCTTATTGTCTTTTCCTCTCTATAGAGTTTAATTCGTCGACTCAGAACATTGATTCCCTTCATCTGACTTTTGTTCCAAATTATCCTGCGGGGTTTTTTTTGTTTTTTTGTTTATCATCCCTCGTTCGTTTGGTTGGCAGGCCTTTTTAGAGCTGTGGTGGCTTCGTTCTTGTTTGTTGCCTAAATAAATTCTAATATATACAGGGCGGGAGCTTAATTCATCCTTTTTCTCTCTCTCTCTCTCTTTTGTTTTCTTCTTTTGCTCAACTCATTTTGTTTCCACCCTTAATTCTCAATTTCGTTTTTTTTTTTCTTTCATCCCTGTAACTTTATACATTTTAATACTAGATTATTTTTTTCTTTGACATTTCTGATAATTTGAATTTTTCTTGTTTTTATTAACAAAGGATTAATCGATCACGTTTTTTGCTTGTAGAATGAAAGAAAAAATTTTAATATGATTTTTTATACCTGCAAATAAATCTCTCAAATCTGTCCGAGGCTTTTGAATATTTCCTATTATCGGTGAATTTCAAAATGAAGTCCGTGGATAAAAGATTATTTTTTTTTTTATTTAACTCAAGCCAGGGATTACGTTTCGGTCAGATATGAGTATCTTGTTCTATATACAGTAAACAGAGAATTATTTAATGGACTAGCCGCGAAGCCCGCCTAGATGGATCTAACAACATAGAATACAACTTTATCTTTCCTTCACACAGTTGTATTCTTTGCTTGTCATACAAGATTTTTGGGTTGACATATTTAGCTTCCCGCAGTACGGTACATTAAAATTTAAGATGTAAATAGTAACAAATAGAAAAATGTTACCATCATAGCCATCTTTCCTATGAAGTACAAAGAGGAAAGTGAGCTTCAAACAATTTTGAAGGCAAAATGGGAATATATACATTTTAAGGAAGGTCATCCTGAATATCTTTACAGAAGATTCAGGCTTAGAGTAAATGTTTGTGGTCGGCCACTGAGGACTGATAGTGGTCATATACATATTTCAGCGCATAGGTCGTTAGTTTTTGCCAAATCATTTTTGGTCATGGGTGCGAACTCTCTACCACTGTACGTTCGAGCTTCTCCAACTAACTCCACCTCAGAGCAGTGGCGGATCCAGAGGTGTTTCTCGGGGGGGGGGGGTAATCTGGAGTGACTGGTCGCACAGCACACATTTTTTTCTTAATTTCGGTAATTTAAAGGCGCATTCTGAACTTGTTTGCCAGAATATAAATACAAATCAAATATTTAAGTAATAATTTTTAAAATTTTACATTAAAAATACATTTTTTTTTTCAAATCTCAGGGGGGTAATTACCTCCTTTACCCCCCCCCCCCCCCGTTGTATCCGCCCTGGCTTCAGATAGCTTTTTGGTAGCTAGGAGATTTGAGCAATTTTGCTTGTATATTTTTTTTTTTTTTTATTGTAATAAACTTATTTATTGTATTTATTTTATTTTATTTTTTTTTTGTTTATTCTTTCTTTTGTTTTTTTTTTTTACTTCACTTCTATTTTTTTATTTTTCTTATTTTTTTTTTATTAATATATGTATCTATTATTGTAAAACAAAATACGTCAGTACATTGTATTTATTTTTTGTTTTGCTCTAAGAGGAAAATTTCCTCAGAGCATTGAACTTTATAAATAAATAAATAATAACTTATTTATGAATTTCCCCACCGTGGTATCACAAAGGGCCTAGTTAGCCTAATTGTGTTGCCTCTCTGGGAACTGCCACTTCAACCTAACCTAACTTAACTTGATCAAAATCGTTGAGGCAAATTTTGAGAAAATCGAAAATATCAGAAAAAGTACTGGTAATTTGTGGCCGATTTTGATCAAAATCTTATTTTCACGCCTCAGGAGGGCGCCTAACTTAAATATAAAATTTCAACTTTGTAGCTCCATGGTTTATTTTGAGACTATTTTGTGGGACCCATTTTTTTTGGACTCAAACATCAAAATCTCGACAACAAAATTTTGACATACTTCCAATACTTTCTATATATAGGTAAGGAAAGCATCTCTTTTTGCTGACGTAAGCTAAGAAGATGAATATTTTCACTATTGCAACGCTAAAGGGAAAGAGCGAAATTTATTTCTTTAAATTATTCTAAGCAATTTAATTAACAGACGCGCGAAGTTTGCTTAAAATAATTAAAAGAAATTCACCCATCTATCTTAACACTTTTTTTTAGACTCCCCTTTGAATTAATTTCTTCTTTAAATTTTAGTGTCAAATGTTTAATTTTTTTTTTTTTCCTCTCTGCGTTTTATTATTAGGATCATGTACGTCTCTGTAACATCCATTATAACTATTATAGTTATACAAACTCATCAATCGAAAGGCAAGCGCGTTTAATTAATTCCAACATATGTTTTCTCTCTCTCTATTTATTATACATAAAACATGTATGAATGTGTAATAGAAAGTATAATATTTATTTTTTCAATTTAGAGCCGTGACGTCACGTGAGATAAGCCAATTAGTCGGGCCTGACAGCCTGAGAGAGAGAGCGTTCTGTGCATCCTAATAAGCGCCACCCTCGGAGTTATTTTTCAATTATTTTAAACGTTTGAAATCTTGAGTACTCAACTTTTTAAAATAAATCAGTTTTCGGATAATTCATCATTCATATATAAAGAAATTTTAGTTTCTCTTACCTATATATATGTAAAATATATATATATAGAGAGAGAAAGTATTGGATTCATGTCAAAAATTTTGATATTTTGAGGTCACCTGAGTCCTAAAAAGTGGGTCCCACAAAATGCTCTGTGTGGAGGAGCTGGGAAATTGAAATTTGATATTACACCCAATACACGGCTGCATGCCAAGGCAGTGCTCTCAACGTGATGCTTGAATGTCAATTTCTCATCAAAGTAGACTCCGAGATCCTTAATCACATCTGTTCATGTTATTTATACTAACACAATTTAAACTGTAAGGAAATCTCGTGTTTTTTTTTTCTTCCTCAAGTAAGAAATCATTTTAGTTTTATTTTCATTAATTTTGAGGCCATTCTTCGTACACCAGACCGAAATTGAATGTATATTCTCCTGAAGCCATTCGTTATTTACCACTTTGAAAATCTTCAGATGAACTGCGTATAACAATGAATCAGAAGATTTTATAAATATTAAAAAACATAAAGGTCCAAGGGTGCTACCCTGAGGCACACCTGAGCTATTCACATAAAAGCTATTTGATATGCTGTTATTGCACTTAATGGTGTTAATTCTATCCCTCAAATAGCTCTAAAACCAGGAGCACAGTTGTCTATTGACTCCGCAATTCATCATCTTCATGAGTTTTGAGCGCTAGATTCCCCTTTGTATTAGAGTAGCAACTAAAATAAACCACTTTCTCTTACCTATATGTTAATATTGGATTCATGTCGAAATTTTGATACATAATTTAAGGTCCCCTGAGTCCAAAAGGTGACTCTATGTTTAATTTAAAGTATGAAGAAATTAAGCTAACAGGCTGAAATTTTATATTTAAGTTAGATACCCTGCTGAGACATGAAAAAGAGCTTTTGAACAAAATCCGTCTACGTGCTGTGCGACCAGTCACTCCAGATTATTTTAGAATTGATTAAAATACATAGAACTGTTTTATTTTCATGTATTAAATGAAATGGATTGTTTTTCTAAATCCAAACGAATAAAGAGTGAGAACGAAAGTCCGCGACTGACGTCAGTCAAGCAAGCAGGGGGGGGGATGCGGCAAAGGGTAATCCAATCAAATTTCGACTTGATCAAAATGAAAAATTGACAAAATTACAGGCTAGCCTAGAAGAAGATAGTTCGAGAGGAGGGGGAGGGGGGGGGGGAGGGGGGGATATCCCCGTCCGCACGGTTCGATAACCAAGTGGGAGGTTCAACCAAGCGACGCAGCCTCTTTGCCGGGAATTAGCACCATATTCGTCGCAAACAGAACAAATTCCTCGCAGGTTTAATTTAATCAAACATGACCGTCGAACGTCTCTTGGGTTTGCAATTTCGTTTTTTTTTTTTTTAACCTCAGGTGTGGAAAATGTAAATAACATTTGTTTTGTTATGGAATTAAATTTTTTTTAGTGTAATGGTTTTTGAAAAAAAAGGTCTAAAATACCATTTTTTGATTATTTACACCCTAAGAAAGCCACATTTTAAATTTTATTAAAATCGAATGAAAAATAAATTTCAGGGGGGGGTCAGGGGGGGTGATTGAACTTTCTGAAGTCTAAAATACCATTTTTCAATTATTTACACCCTAAGAAAGCCACATTTTAAATTTTATTAAAATCGAATGAAAAATAAATTTTAGAGGGGGCAGGGGGGTGATTGGACTTTCTGAGGTCTAAAATACCATTTTTCGATTATTTACACCCTAAGAAAGCCACATTTTAAATTTTATTAAAATCGAATGAAAAATAAATTTTAGGGGGGGGCAGGGGGGTGATTGGACTTTCTGAGGTCTAAAATACCATTTTTCGATTATTTACACCCTAAGAAAGCCACATTTTAAATTTTATTAAAATCGAATGAAAAATAAATTTCAGGGGGGGGTCAGGGGGTGATTGGACTTTCTGAGGTCTAAAATACCATTTTTCAATTATTTACACCCTAAGAAAGCCACATTTTAAATTTTATTAAAATCGAATGAAAAATATGATGATTGGACTTTCTGAAGTCTAAAATACCATTTTTCAATTATTTACACCCTAAGAAAGCCACATTTTAAATTTTATTAAAATCGAATGAAAAATAAAAAAAATAATAATTATAGGGGTGGGGGGTGGGGGCGCAGAGCGGAAAAATCTTTTCAAATGTCGAATTCTTAGGGGAGGAAGAGTTTTTATTTTTCATTTTAAAGATTTGATAAATATATTTTCCGTAAAGCGAGTTAGATCCTGTTTTCCAATGCTTTGCTATGGGGTAATTGATAACCCCCAAAAAGGGGGGGGTTCCCTACCCCTAATTCGATATAATGATAGCCTAAAACCACCCCCGGAAAATTCCCTACCCATTAAAAAAAAACTCCATGAAAATCGGTCCAGTAGTTTCGGAGTCTATGCGTTACAAACAGACAGACAGACAGACAGACAGACAGACAGACAGAGATTGTCTTTTATATAATAGTATAGATAAGCAAATAAATTTTTTATTAATATCACGTATTTATTTAATTAATGGATTATTTTATGCCTTCTTTATTTCTTCATATATTTAAATACTGTAATAAATGATATTTTCTTCATGAATTTAAATTAAATTTTAATTTTAAGGTAATAAATAAACTCGAAAAACAATTTTAACAAAATTTTAAAATTTAATTACTAAAAAAAAATAATAAAATATGAAAAAAAAAATATGAAACAGTTTTAAATATATTGTTTGTTACAATAACATAAAAAGATTAAAAAAAAAAAAAAATTGCTTACTCCGTCGTTTGAACCCGGGACCATATACTTACCAGTCGGCTACGCTACCAGCCTAGCCACAGCTGACTGTTACGTAATGTTTCAAACAGAAACTACTTGAAAGCGCGAAAATTGTTTCGGTATTTATTTATTTTTTTTTGGCCAATCAGGGCTCTATGGAGTATAACGCCGAAACACGTGAAAATTTTTTTGGCTCAAAGTATCACCTCAATTTTTTTCAAACGAATCCGTGATATACTCACTTGGCCGTCCCCTTGTTAGATATACAATTTCGACCTCGTAGATTATTTTGTTTTGAACACCTAGACAGACAGGCACACTTTTTTTATCTCAAAGGGCATTAAATTCATAACAGGCAAAAATAAATCATACATGTTCATCTGACATAAGGACCTCCCGAGATCAATAGCGACAATCATAAACCACACCAGATCACCAGCTCATCTTGCTATGTTCTATCGCCCTTCTGCGACTGCTCCAATACTCTGGTTACACCATTCCACCAAATATGTGAATGTCCCATCCATGAGAGTACCCGCAGAATAGATGGAATACAAATCTATCCCAATTTCCGAGAGCCAACTTTCTAAGATCTCCAAATCCTCATGAACTTGAAAATCTGAATAAATTCATCATTGCAGCTCAAATAGTACTCTAAAACAACAGAATTTAGAACAATGTTGAACATGTTATTTTCGACTAATTTTTCTTAAAATGTATTATTTTAATTTATGTTGTTTTTACTACATTTATGGTTTATAAGCGTTTTTGTTGTAAAATGTTGTTGGTATAATGTATTTTTGATAACTGTTTTTATATAAGGTATTTTTTGTAAAGAGGCTTTTTATATACTCCATGTTTTGTAAAGTATGTATTTTTTATAAAGTATTGTATACAGTGGACTGGCTAAGCCGCAAGCAAAAAAAAGAGCCTCAAAACGTGTATTTCCATCCATCTATTTATTTTTAGATGATATTCACTTGCTTATTCTCCACGAGACTATTATTTTGTCATTATCCATATATTGTTCAATGTTTTAACCATCAATCATATTTAAGCTTGGATTGTGTTAAATTCCTGCATTTCACGTCTTCCTCTCAACAGATTGCCATTTAGCTTTTATTAATTGGGCTCGTTATGTCATCTTTATGGATAAGTGGAAATTACTCGATAATTTACAGGCGATGGAACAAAAATAACGCTAATTGAATAACATTTAAATATTTAATTTCACAATGAGATTGCATTTTTTATTTCCTAGCTTGAATTTCAAAAAAAATCTGGTGTGACTGTCGCACAGCACACAACTTTCTCTTACCTTCGGTAATCGAAAGTTGTGTTCTGTGCTTGTCACACCAGATTTTTTGTGTCGACAAAAATTTAGTTTCCGCCAATATATTAGAATTAAAGATGTCAAATTTATAAACATGGGAAAATATTTATATTTTGTTACCATGGCAACCATTTCTCCTATCTTCCCTATGAAGCACAAGAGTAAAGTGTGCTTCAAACAATTTTGAGAGCAAAACGAGAATATACATTTGAAAGAGCATCTAAAAAATAATTGATTTTTGAATTTTAATCAAAATCGTTAGAGCGAATTTTGAGAAAATCGAAAAAAACTGAAAAAGTACATCAGTAAAGTACTAGTACTCTTTGGCCGATTTTGATTAAAAGCTTATTTTTCCGGTCCCGGGGGTGTTTAACTTAAATATAAAATTTCAGCCTCCTAGCTCAATTCCTTCATGCTTAAAATTGAACACACACACACACACACACACAGACACACACACAGACACACAGACACACAGACAGACAGACCATGTCGCGAAAACCACTTTTTTGGATACAGGGGACCTCAAAACGTAAAGATCCATCAAAATCTCGACATCGAATTTTTGACATGAAACCAATACTTTCTCTCTATATATATTAACATATATATAGAGGTAAGAGAAGGTAATAATGTGAATAATATATTCTATAATTTATAATGTTGAATATTGGTATTGGACTCATGTCAATTTTGAGGTCTCCTGTGTCCAAAAAATGGTCTCTCTGTGTTATGTCATTTTTATGGATGTTTGTGAACGAAATATCTCATAAACGAACAGTGCTAGAAGGTTGAAATTTTATATTTAAGTTAGACACCCCCATGACACGTGACACGAAGCTTTTAAACAAAATCGGCCAAAGAGTACTATTACTTTACTTAAGTACTTTTTACTTTCTCTTACCTATGTATATATGTAATATATATATAGAGAGAAAGTATTGGTTTCATGTCAAAAATTCGATGTCGAGATTTTGATGGATCTTTACGTTTTGAGGTCCCCTGAATCCAAAAAAGTGATTTTCGCGACATGGTCTGTCTGTCTGTCTGTCTGTGTGTCTGTGTGTGTGTGTGTGTTCAATTTTAAGCATGAAGGAATTGAGCTAGGAAGTTGAAATTTTATATTTAAGTTAGGCAGCCCCCGGGACCGGAAAAATAAGCTTTTAATCAAAATCGGCCAAAGGGTACTAGTACTTTACTGATGTACTTTTTCAGTTTTTTTCAATTTTCTCAAAATTCGCTCTAACGATTTTGATTAAAATTCAAAAATCAATTATTTTTTAGATGCTCTTTCAAATGTATATTCTCGTTTTGCCCTCAAACTTGTTTGAAGTACACTTTACTCTTGTGCTTCATAGAAAAGATAGGAGAAATGGTTGCCATGGCAACAAAATATAAATATTTTCCCATACTTATAAATTTTACATCTTGAATTTTAATATATCGGCGGAAACTAAATATATGTCGACACGAAAAATCTGGTGTGACAAGCACAGAACACAACTTTCGATTACCGAAGGTAAGAGAAAGTTGTGTGCTGTGCGACAGTCACACCAGATTTTTCAATTTTTTGCGATTTTCTCAAAATTCGCTCGAATTTCGCATAAATAAATTAAAACATAGGCTATATTCTCATTTCGCCTTTTAAAGCACACTTTATTCTTCTTCTTCAAAGGAAAGTGCAAGCATCACTTCCAGATTTTTACTTTCTCTTACCTATATATGTTAATATATAAAGAGTATTAGGTTTATGTCAAAAATTCGATATCGAGATTTTGATGGATATAAGTTACACGTTTTGAGGTCTGAATTCTAAAAAGCTAACAACGTAGCTGTATATGTGAAAAAAATATCTCCAGAACAAAAAGACCGAACAGTGCATTGGAATTCAAGATATAAAACATGGGAAAATATTTATATTTTGTTACCTATCTTTCCTATGAAGTACAAAAGTAAAGTGTGTTTCAAACAATTTAGAGAGAAAAATGAGAATATACATTTTAAGGAGCATCTGAAAAATAATTGAGTTATGAATTTTACTCAAAATCATTGGAGCGAATTTTGAGAAAATCGAAAAAAACTGAAAAAGTGCATCAGTAAAGTACTAGTACTCTTTGGCCGATTTTGTTCAAAAGCTTCGTGTCACGTCCCATGGAGGGTGCCAAACTTAAATATAAAATTTCAACCTCCTAGTTCTTTTCGTTCCTGAGATATTTTGTTCACAAACAGACCCTTTTGAGAGACATACTTTGGACTCAGAAAGCCTCAAAATTTTAAAATTTCGACATACATGTTTTAAGGTCCTCTGAGTCCACAAAAAGTGGTCTGTCTATCTGACACAAAATATCTCAAGAACAAAAACAGCTAGGAGGTTCCGATTTTATATTCAAGTTTTTGTAGGAAGTTTAGAATTTTGTTCATGATACAGGGAACTGAATAAATAATATATTGAAAATCACGAGGAACAAAAGTGTAGAACGTCACTGTGACAGTCAATAGATTAAAAGTTGGAAAAATTTATTGATATAAAATCCCTTTTATTTTGTTCTAGATATAAATGTGGCTTCATTTCTCCAGTTAATTTGATAAAAACAAGATATCATGAAAATATTTTATAACCAAGAGATAGAGACTTTATTAAAATGAATATAATATTAATAAATAGTATTATATTCATTTTTGATATTTCTCAGGTTATATTAAAAAAAAAAAAAAAATTTTTTACCTTCTTTTGTTTGCAAAGTATTAACAAAAGTAATTTGATATCATTTGGAAGGGATTATTTCGTTTTTACTTTCTTTTTACCTGTATATGTTGATATAGAAAGAGAGAAAGTATTGGATTCATGTCGAGATTTTGATGGATATACATGTAGAAGTCCATGAGTCCAAAAAAGTGGGTCTCACAAAATGGTCTATCTGAGAACAAAATATCTCAAGAACAAAGAGAGCTAGGAGATTGAAATTTTATATTTAAGTTAGGCACCCTCCTGGCACGTGACACTAAGCTTTTGAACAAAATCGACCAAAGAGTACTAGTACTCTACTGATGTACTTTTTTAGTTTTTTTTTCGATTTTCTCAAAATTCACTTTAACGATTTTGATTAAAATTAAAAAATCAATTATTTTTTAGATGCTCTTTAATATGTATATTCTCATTTTGCGCTTGAAATCTTTTGAAGCACACTTTACTCTTGTGCTTCATAGAGAAGATAGGAGAAATTGTAACAAAATATAAATATTTTCCTTTGTTTATGTGTGCTGTGCGACCACTCACACCAGATTTTACAGAATAATATCTGCAAAAGAAAGGAGAAAATTTATTTGCCCACTGTATTAATATCACGGATCATCACATTAGGCTTAAACTCTGAGTGTGATTTATTTACTCGTAACCTTATCTAAAATAAAATATTCCATATTTTATGTTGGCTAACCATAATGCTCTTAGTCAGGCCTAAGTAAATTAACTTGAAAAATGACCTCGTGTGGGGATATTTTTTTTTTTTTTTTTATTTAAACCTTGACAACACAAATTATTACTATTCATTGTTATGTTACGAATTTAAAAAGAACTTGGAGATTGTATTTATGTCATGATTAGTTCTGATTAATACATGTGGTGGCTTAGAAATATGAACAAATTTAAATTTCCTCTTCTTTTATTTATATATATATATATATGTAACAACGTCTACACCTTGGCCGCCATTGGGCTGACTGGCTCCTCCTGTTGACTGGCCGGTCTCCGTGTTAACCTCTCTGACTTTACTCTGACTCCCAATTGGAGTACTCGCACGTTTTTTCAATTCATTCCATTCCATAGATAATATAGATTGGAAAGCCTGTCAAACATGTCAAACGTTTGTTCGGCAGTCGGCCAGGTGGCGTTCGAAGCGTGGCTCCGCCTAGGCTCCGCCCACCAATATGCTCTCCCAAATGATTCTATACCAAAATATAACTTATATATATATATTTTTTTATTTTTTTTTATTTTAATAAAAATTATTGTTTAATAAAGTCGAATATATATAGAAGCATAGGGTATTAAAAAAAAGAAAAAAATATAATTTCAGAGTAGAGATTTTAATTTTTTTCTCATTATAATTCACATTTATCTGCATAAATAACTATAAGATACATTGCTATCATTCAAAGCTATATTCAAAAAAATATTTCCAAACAGTTTTAAAAAATCTGGTGTGACTGGCGCACAGCACACAACTTTCTCTTACCTTCGGTAATCGAAAGTTGTGTTCTGTGCTTGTCACACCAGATTTTTTGTGTCGACATATATTTAGTTCCCGACAGTACGGAACATATGAATTCAGATGTAAAATTTATAAGTATGGGAAAATATTTATATTTTGTTACCATAGCAACCATTTCTCCTATCTTCCCTATGAAATACAAGAGTAAAGTGGTCTTCAGAAGATTTCAATTGCAAAATGAGAATATACATTTGAAAGAGCATCTAAAAAATAATTGATTTTTGAATTTTAAAAAAAATCGTTGGAGCAAATTTTGAGAAAATCGAAAAAAACTGAAAAAGTACATCAGTAAAGTACTAGTAATCTTTGGCCGATTTTGATTAAAAGCTTATTTTTCCGGTCCCGGGGGTGTTTAACTTAAATATAAAATTTCAACCTCGTAGGTCAATTCCTTCATCCTTAAAATTGAACACACACCCACACACACCCCACCCACCCACCCACCCACCCACAGACAGACCATGTCGCGAAAACCACTTTTGGATTCAGGGGACCTCAAAACGTGTATATCCATCAAAATCTCGACATCGAATTTTTGACATGAATCCAATACTTTCTCTCTATATATATATTACATATATACATAGGTAAGAGAAAGTAAAAAATTGGTTAACAAATAACATGAATGAAATTTATAATTTATACATATTACACGTGCTTTGGAACTTGTAGATTCTCAAATTTGTTTTTCTTTTATTAAACATCTTTAAAGATATTTTATTATTATTATTGTTTTTATTAATTTTAATTTATTTTATTTAGAAAAAAATGGTTTATAAATATTGTATATGCCATGATACAGGAAAGGAAACTGATTGCAAAGTTTTTCTGGTTCGCCAAAGGTGTTTATTAAAGCTTTTGTGGTTTGTATTATTATTATTATGACAGTTTTTAATTATAGACCCATTTGTATATATTATTTTTAATAAATAATTTGTACAAATATGGTTTATAATTAAAAACTGCCATAATAATACAAACCACAAAAGCTTTAATAAACACCTTTGGCGAACCAGAAAAAAGATGCAATCTAGTTTCCTTTCCTGTATCATGGCATATACAATATTTATAAACCGATTTTTTTCTAAATAAAATAAATTAAAATTAATAAAAACAATAATAATAATAAAATATCTTTAAAGATGTTTAATAAAAGAAAAACAAATTTGAGAATCTACAAGTTCACAAAGCACGTGCAATATGTATGGAACATGGAATGGAAAATGATCTATGCAGCTATGGTTGTGATCAGCTGGTGATCAGGGAATGCATGTAGGGATGCATATTGCTTTTCAAACGAAGGGAAGGGGCTTTGGTGGGCGGAGTCAAGGCGCGACGCTAGCGACAGAGGCGGACTGGTGGAACAACTTTTCAGCTGTCAAATCCTGTGAGTTACAACCCCATGTTCCATTCTCACTTATATTCACCTCAAGATAACACTTGCGTTTCAACTTTCAATCTGTTTTCTTCAACTCTTTTTATAATTTCATTTTAAATTCACTTTATTCAAGTTTACAACCTTTTTATATTTAATTGTGTGTGTTAATTAATAAATTTCATTAAAGTTACAAAACCGAATTTTATTTGATGAGAGAAGAACCTCAACCCCTTACAATTGGCGCCCAACGTGGGGCCCATCTTTCAAGCATTTGAATAAAATTCAACGTTGTGCAATTAGTGAATACATTACAGTTAATATAAAACAATTTTCTAAGTGTGAAAGTGCCAAACAGTGAACAGACCATCAAGCACGTGCTAGCTTGCCTGCCCACTCTTTCCATTATTTAAACTGAATTTAAAGTGCTAAGTGAACTTAAATCGTGTCGTTTTGCAAATATATTGTAAATTAATATATACAAACAATGTCGCCAAAAAATAAGCAACCTCAACCCCTTACATATACATTATATATATACATTAGTTCCCCCCCCCCAAGTAAAGCACTTTAGACTCTTAAAATTTTTAAAAAGCCAACTTTTTCGTAAAAAAATTCAATGAAACGAAATTAAATTAAATATGAGTTTAGAGACCTTTTTTTGTGAGTTTGTAGCTGTGTAGCTATATTTAATAGTTACTAGTGAATAGAACTAGATGTGGTTTTCTTTAATAAAAATATTAGGGAAAAGAAATACGGTGTGACTGGTCGCATAGCACGGAACTTTCTTTTTCTGTTGTGTTATGTGCTTGTCCCACCAGATTTTATGGGTCGACATAGATTTAGTTTCCTAAATTACGTTTGAAAAATTTATCAAAGATTTCTTCCATCTTTCTCATGAACGTACAAGAATAAAGTGTGATTTAAAAGATTACAAGAGCAAAATGGGAATAATTGCATTTTAAAGAGCATCTAAACAAAATCATTTGAGTGAATTTTGAGAAAATCGGGGAAAAAACGGCAAAGTACATCAGTAAACTAGTAAAATACTAATACTCTTTGACCTATTTTGTTTAAAAGCTTTTCACGCTTCAGAATGGTGTACATAAATATAAAATTTCAACCTCGCAGCTCAATTCCCTTCATTGTCTGAATTGCAAGACAGCCGCACAGAAGGACCATTTTGTGGGACCCACTTTGGACTGAGGGGACCTCAAAATTTCAAAATCTTGACAAGAATCTGGTCTGCGACCAGTAACACTAGATTTTTTACTTTCTCTTATCCTATATATGAAATATATAGAAAGTATTGGATTCATTCCAAAAATTCGATGTCGAGATTTTGATGGATATACACGTTTAGAGGACCCCGGAATCCTAAAAAAGTGGTTTTCGCGACATGGTCTGTCTGTGAACAAAATATCTCAATAACAAAAAGAACTTGCCCCGGGGAAAAAAAAAAAAAAAAATTTTATATTTTAGTTAGGCACCCCCCTGGGACGTGACACGAAGCTTTAGGACAAAATCGGCCAAAGAGTACTACATACTTTACTGATGCAATTTTTCAGTTTTTTTTTTTCAATTTTCTCAAAATCTGCTCCAAGGATTTTAATTAAAATTCATAAATGAACTATTTTTCAGTTTCTCTTTAAAAAGTATATCAGTGAAATTTTTCGTGGAAATCGTTTCAGAGTACACTTTACTGATGGGGAAGCATTCGTAGCTCAGCGCCATCTATGAATCAAGTTTGGAACTAAAATGCTAAGAGCAACTAAATATATCTCGACACTAAAAATCTGGTGTGACAAGCACAGTACACAACTTTCTCTTGCCAAAGGGTTCTTCTCTAAATTCTTGATTCTTATTACTCAATTGAAGATCGTGTCAAGGGCGGGTCCAGAGGTGTTTCGGGAGGGGGTAATTACCCCCTTTACCCCCCATTGTATCCGCTCTTGGATCGTGTCAAGGTTTCTTTTTTTTAAGAAAAGGTAAAAATATATCATTTTTTAATTTGATTTTTATTACTATTGTATATTTATTTGAAGAACTATAAAATAAGTCCCGATGGACTCTGACATGGAAACGGAAAATATTAAAATCACGGATAGGATTCATGGGCTGGTCGTAAAGGAGACATTCATGAATTATGAACAAAAAAAATCTCAGAGCAATAAATTAAAATTGGTATGAATAATATTGTTCTGTCATTTCATTGTGTTTGTTTTCATCTCTTGGGGTCAACGCGGCCGGCGGTCTCATTCCAATTAAGTTATGTATTTCGAATTCCGTTTTATTCCGGCGAATAAGAATCACATTTCATCCCTTGGAAACAAAAAAAAATCATTTAAAACAGGCACGTATTTCAACAACACATCAATAATAATAAGGCCTTTTTTGTATTTCACCTTTTATTAAAAATAAAATATTTGACAACTTTAAAAAATATGACGTTATTGGAAAACAAAAATAATTTTAATCTTAGGTAGGACTAAAAAAAATCTGGTATGACTGGTCTTAAAGCACACAAATTTCTCTTTGGTAAAAAAAAGTTGAGTTCTGTGATTGTCACACCAGACTTTTTTGTGTCGGGATATATTTAGTTTCCGACAGTACGGTACATTTGATTTTTTTTTTTTTTTTATTTCCACATTTGACCTCCCATAAATTCCTGTTTAAACCTCAAAATCATCAGTGAGGTTTTCGAGGGTGAGGGTTTAATTTTTTGGAGATTGGATTCATAGAAAAGATAGGTAACAAAATATAAATATTTTCCCATGTTTTATATCTTGAATTCCAATGTACTGTTCGGTCGGAAACTAAATATATGACGACACTCCCTGTAAACACTTGTTTTGATAATTGTGACTAACTTCATGGAAATGAGTAGAAAATAGCGGGAAAATTTGAATCTAACTTCACAGAAATGCCGACAGATGGCGCTGACGTCGCTGTATATAAAAAGGCAAGTAACGGACATGACAGTTGGTTCACTTGAATCGGAGCAAGTGCACAGTACTTACTCAGAAAAACAGTCAAAAGTTGTTTATATATTTTTAATAAATATTTAATACAAAAACCTGGTCTATGATTAAAAATTCTCCTAATAATATATGACAGATGTGACAAGCACAGAAAACAATTTTCTATTACTGAAGATAAGAGAATGTTATGCTACCAGTCACACCAGATTTGTTTTTATTTTAAAGACGATGTATTGAAATAATAGATTATTTATTATTTAACGGTAATTTCTCAACCGTACAGAAAACAGTAACCTAATAACTAAAAACATGTTGAGGTTGGAAAAGTTTATTTAGTTGAGCTAAACGTTCGTTAGCTATATATTATATAATGCGTAACATGCAAACTTTAAAAACCATTAAAGCATTAAATTAGATGATTAAATTTTGTGTAGGGCTCATTAATTTTTATAATAGAACTAGCAGCAACCATCTTGTCCGGGCTGTGCGTTTAAAATTCATTCATTTTGATTAAATATATGAATAAATTTGTTCTTTTAAAGGTGGAAAAAAATGTTAAAAAATCTGGTGTGACTGGTCGCACAACCCACAACCTTCGGTAATCGAAAGTTGTATTCTGGTCACAACAGATTTTGATATCCAAATGGCTTAAATAAAATCATCGGAACCCGCGACTCTTGGTATACGAGGCTAACACGCTAACATCTACGCCAAGCCCGAGGTAAAATTTATAAACATGGGAAAATATTTATATTTTGTTACCATGGCAATCATTTCTCCTATCTTTCCTAAGAAGTACAAGAGTAAAGTGTGCTTCAAACAATTTTGATGGCAAAATGAGAATATACAATTTAAAGAGCATCTAAAAAATAATTGATTTTTGAATTTTAATCAAAATCGTTAGATCAAATTTTGGGAAAATTGAAAAAAACTGAAAAATTACATCAGTAAAATATTAGTACTCTTTGGCCGATTTTGTTCAAAAGCTTGGTGTCACGTGCCATGGCCACCTTATTTAAATATAAAATTTCAACCTCCTAGCTCTGTTCGTTCTTGAGATATTTTGTTCACAGACACACAGACAGACCATCAAAACGTGTATATCCGTCAAAATCTCGACATCGATTTTCAATATGAATCCAATACTTTCTCTCTCAAGTATATAATAGAAATTTGTATATAATCTATTACAGTAGTTTTGTTATTTAATGGTATCTATATATACAATTCGATGGTCTGTCCGTCTGTCTCTAACGCTACATTTGAACAACTTCCCGTAATTCAAATTTTATATGCTTAAAGAGGACCTTCTAGGGATTACAGGGAAATTCTTTTCGTCCCGAAACTTTTTGAGTTATTAATTGTTGAAGTTACGATTTCTCCCATAGGAAATTTTCAGGAAACATTTATGTATTCTTGTGTATTCTATGAATATCATTAAGCAGACACTAGATTAGAATAGGTCTAATTATAATAATTTTTTTTTTAAGTGAAACTTTTATTTGATGGCCTCAAATTTTTTTTTTTTTTATAATTAAGAAAAATGGAGGATCCACAGCAGGCGGGCACGACTCAGCTAAGGGGGGATCCAAGGAAGTGAAGCCGCAAGGCTTATTCTATATTTGAATGAGTCTCTCAGTCCTGAAGATGGGTTGATGTTTGTTTGTTTGATTATTCTATTCGTTTTCAAGTTTTTTTTTTATTTTTAAAAAAATTTCAGAATTTCAATTAGTTTTAAGCAATTTTTCTGCGAGCTTTACAAAAGAGACTGATGAAGAGTCAAATAAGAAGCAAAGTACAACAAACAAGCAGAGATATCGGATTTCCCATCCCTATCCCTCCAGGGATTGCCCTTTTGGAGACAATGAAAATCCTTTCAGTCAGTGGGAATTAAAAAAAAATAAATAAAATGTCCTTAGACAGAGAGAAAAAAACATTTTTTTTAAATTTTAAATTAAAGAAATCGTGATAAAAGAGAACTTATTGATTCAAGAAGTAATCATTATTCTATTTTGAGAAAAATAAAAACTGATAAGAATAATTAAACGCAATGGAATTAAAATTGAAATTCAAATAAACATAGCGTTGGTATAATTATTTCTAATTCAAAGCAAAAAAAAGAAAGGGTTCTAGACGCCCTAGTTTTTTCTTTCCTGACTGTGGAGATATCCAGGGGAAGCGGAACAGACAGACAGACGAAAGGAAAAAATTTAAGGATGTTCGGACAGTACCCCGTAAATGGACGGGCGATTTGCAAGATAAAATTGGGAAAAAAAATTAAAGTGAAAGCGTGAAACGTCCATTGAAAATGTAAGTGAAAGCGTGAAACATGTTTTATTTTATGCGGAGTTTCCTAACTAATCTGAGTCACGGAACTTATTTATTTTTTTTTAATATAGCAGCAGTGGCGTAGCGAGGGGGGGCAAGGGGGGTCATCATGCCCCGGGCGCTACTCACAAGGGGCGCCAAATGGTCCGCAAAACAAAAAATAATTTTAATGTCCGGGAAAAAATTTTTCGGCGTGACGGGAAAATTTGGTTACGCAAAAAAATAACATTTTTCCGCAGGAAGGGGGAAAAATTCCGCAAAATTTAGCCTCCCTAAAAAAAAGGTAAAATGATTTTAACAGCAGGGCAAAAAATTTTCCGCAGGCAGGAAAATGGAAAATTTTTAAGTTCGGGGCCCCCCTAAAAAATTTCTATATACCCCCCTGTATATGGTTTTCGAATGGTGGGGGGCGCTAAAAGGTATTAAGCTCACTACGCCACTGTATAGCAGACTGACATTTTGTCTTTCTTGTTGAAATATTTTTAAATGCCTTCGTTAAAAAATTTTGATTTTATTTTTAACGTATTCTACGGAAGTTAATTGATAAAAATAAAAGTTTTTTTTTTGTTTTTTTTTTTATCAATATCAGGAGTGGCTACATAATTCGATATGTGTGCGAAACGCTCGTCTACATTCCCTATAGGCTACATGTTAAATTTTAATAACTAATTACACGATAACCCTTCGTCAGATCTGCTTCAAAAAATTATTTTATACGTTTGTGATAGTGATAAATAACATATTAAAAAATTACCTTTTAATCTATATGAGTGCCTTAATTATAACAATTTTTATAATATAGTCCAAAGAATTCACCGTTGAATTTGATTAAATTTTCATCTAATTTTAACAAAGGGTAAATAAATGCGAATAACACTAGGTTAAGTTTTAAAAGGTTTTTATTTTTAGCTTAATGCGCATTTTGACGTTAATACACCATCTTCTAACTATTTTATTATTAATTAACAATAATAATAATACTTTGCCTCATAGCTCTGAAGATGGATGACGTATTAACGTCGAAATGTGCATAAGCTAAAAATAAAAACCTTTTGAAACTTAACCTAGTGTTATTTATTTATCTTTAATTTAATTTAATTTTTATAACTTTTAATTTGAAAGATTTTATTTTATTTTATTATTACAATTATGCTTTTTTTCAACCTTTTCAATGGGAAATTTTTTGAGCCTCCTTAAATGTGGGCTATTTTTCCTGTACTCTCTCAATAACACCCAAAATTCCTACAGGTTGTGGAAATATCTTTATATTCCGGGCTTTTATTCGTAACGCAGACTGTTGCATAACTCCTCTTTGATCGACCTTCTCGGGGCTCGGGCGAATGCGGCATTCGGTGCAGACATTGCTTACTAGGGTGCAGAACCTCATTTCGAAATTCCCACGGGCACAGACAGACAGACAATCGTACGGACATTTACTATAGATATTTTCAAGTTCCTTCTGATCAATGATGGCTGATTTTGTTTCCCTTTTAAATAGCTTTAGTGTATTTTGGATATTTACGGGGGTAGTTTGCTTTTCTGCCTTGAAATAATAACTATTCTTTGATTTTTTTTATCTAAATATTTATTTATATAATTCGCTAAGCCTTTGGAGTTTCGAAACAAAATATTTTATGCTTAAAGAGGACTTTCTAGGGATTACAGGAAAATTATTTTCATCCCGAATTTCCTATAACTTTTTGAGTTATTAACTCATAAAGTTACGATTTCTCCCATAAGAAATGTATAAAGAAATATTTATGTATTCTGTTATTTTTTTGCATGTAAACAAATCCTCAAGCAGGCACTGGATTGTAATGGAATAATAATTTTCTTTTCATAATTAAGATAAGGCGAATGTCCGCCAGGCCCAAGCCAGCTGAGAGGTGGCGTCTAGGAGGGAGGGTGAAAGGGGCCCGAAGGCGGCCAGCGCGGCTAGTAGTATATAAAGTGTATTAATTTCAGATTTGTTTTCCTTGAAATTCAAGATTTTGTCTGAATTTTTTGGATCCATGAACAGAGAATTTTGAGGACTAGATGAGAACAAAATTTAATTTCAAATATAATATTCCTCTCCATCTATATTTGGCGCCCCACTTACCCTTGATCCCGCCTAAAGAGAATCTATTTTATGTATCCGGATGATGGAAATTATTGATTTTAGAGATGAAATATTCCAAATTGATTTAAAAAAAAGCAAATTAACCGGTAATATAATTCGATGTCATAAAAGAAATCGATTAAATGCTATTCACATACATATGTGTGAGTGTGTGTGTGTGTGTGTGTGGGTGTATATAAAGCATTTCGATTAGAAGGAAAAAATGGGGTGTCTGTCTGTCCATTTCTATAGAATTGAAGGACAGGTTATTATATTTTTACTAACTACGTGACCCGGGTGATTCCTGAATCATCAGGCTAGGCTTTACCCCCTCCAGTTGGCTCGGGCCCGCCTGCAGCGGACCCTTAATTATAAGAAGAAAATTATTATTATTACAATCCAGTCCATGCTTGAGGATTTGTTTACATTCATAGAATACATAAATGAAAAGAATATTTGTTCATACATTTCCTATGGGGGAAATCGTAACTTTAGGACTGAATAACTCAAAAAGTTGTAGGAATTTCGGGAGGAAAATAATTTTCCTGTAATCCCTGGAGGTCCTCTTTAAGCACAAAAAATTTGGTTTCAAAATTACATCGGGGAGTGTGACTTGCAGACAGACGGACAGACAGCGACTCCGTCCCATGAAATGGGAAAAACGTATGTACAGTGAGCGCCATATTAAGTCCCCACTTAATAGCTTTAGCCTTAAGTACATGGTGTAAAGTGAAATAATTTTAAGGACCAAAGAGGTAAAAAGTAAGATCTGGTACAGATTATTTTATTTTACCTTTTAAAATTTAAAATTATTTCACCATTTACCATATTCTATACTATATACTTAAGGCTAAAGCTATCAGGTGGGGACTTAATTGTGGCGCTCACTGTACCATATGTATGTATGTATGTATATTCTATAGAAATCCACAATTTTCAATGAATCTATTTGAAATTAAGTACACATATAGTACATGGCCAGAAAGTAACGTAGTAATAATTTGAATCTCTTAAATATATTGGAAAATTAATTTATAATCAAATTTCTTCAATATGGGAACACAAATCTACAAGTTGGCTTGGAAATTTTAAAGCGCCCTTTGGGCTCTGAGAGCCAGCTTTCCAGGCATACGATTAGGGTTGTGGGAGGAGTCAGTTGAAAAAAGAAGAGATCACTCATACGACTGGCCTTTAAACAATCATAAATAGATCCTTTGCTGTGCCCAGTTATATTAGCAGGAAAGAAAAAAATTATTATAAAAATTGAAAATTTTATTTTATAAAAATACAAAATAATTTAATAATTATAATATCGCTAATAAATAAATAAATATAAGTTCAAAATAACTTTACTTTAAAGTTATTTTATAAAAAACCAAATTTTTATACAATTACAATACTTTGTATACGAGAAAGTAAAAAAGGAGAAAGTAACAAAGAAAAAAAAAATTAAATTTCTCTTTAAACGTAATATCCTTAATTTTATCTTTTTACAAAGTGAAATTTAATTTTTATTATTTGTTACATGCAATTTATTTTGCAGAAAACATTATTTTCCTTTTAATACTGATACTAATAACATTTTTGGCACAAATAGGGGGGAGGGGGAGTTTTTTAAAATGGTATCTCTTCAAATTCATTATCAGTATAATTATTTGCACCGAAATGTTTGCGTCCTGTATTTACGGCTGCCATTCCAAGTTCCATATGACAAGGATTTCCATCCCAAAATGGTCCAGAGCATCCGAGCGCTTTGAAGCACTCTTCATTGATATCCGTTGAGCTGGGATCGCAACAGGAAACGATCGCCCAGACACAAGGTGAGGGTCCATCAGAGGACTTGTTTCCACCAGTTCCGGGTCTTGGGTTGCTCGAAGGACCAGTTCCGGGTACTGGGTTGCTCGAAGGACCAGTTTGGGGTCTTGGATTGCCCGAAGGACCAATTCCGGGCCTTGAAATAGGGTCCTTATAGGAGTCTCGACTAGAGATGATGTTAGTGACGGTATCCTCAGGCCAGACACGGCGGTTTTGAGAGCCTTTAAACAGAAAAAACTTTCATCAATTGACATTAATCAAGATGGTAAATGAATTTAAAGGATTCGGAAGGATGTAATTAACCAGTATTGTTCATTGTATTATATAAAGGTTATTCAATCAACATCTCAGCATTAAACAAAAAAATCATTAATCATCGGCTCTTTTTTTCCTGTGTTTTAAAATAATTTCTTTAGTAATTACAGGATTTGAATTGAAAAAAATTCGAAATCTTATGTAAGTTGAAATAAATTTTAAATAATTAAGATAAGGATTGAAGCATGAATATATAGAAACCCTGAAAAAAAATATACTAACATATGAAACTCTTGATTAGGATAGTTAAAATTAGATCTCGCTATTTGATGTCAAGTAACCCAAAAGCGTACCGTAAAATTTAAATTATTCTGGAAGTTTTTAATTATAGAGTATTAATTATTTATTAAAAGTACAACGTTTAGACTGATTATTCTGTAGTCGTTTGTACTGTGCACTTGTTCCGACTCAAGTGAACTAACCTCTAAGGTGCGCCTACATGAAGTTAGTTGCATTTTATATACCATCTATTACAATAGTATTGAGACTAAAGCCCGGTAGTTAGGCAGCCAAAATGGCACATGTTTACTAAACTTTTTTTTCTGATTAAAACATTGAGATAATTTTTTTTTTCAATACATTTTGACATTTATATTAAAAATCTGGTGTGACTGGTCTCACAGCACTTACCCTTCGGAATAGAAAGTTGTGTACTGTGCTTGTCACACCAGATTTTTGTGTCTACACCCGACAGTACAGTACATTCAAATTTCAAGATGTAAAATTTATAGGTATGGGAAAGTATTTATATTTGCCATGGAAACCATTTCTCCTATCTTTCCTATGAAGTACAAGAGTAAAGTGGTCTTCAAACAAGGCTAAATGAGAATATACATTTTAAAGAGCATCTAAAAAATAGTTGATATTTAGAATCAGCCAAAAAAAAACAAATGAAAATTTGATGTGTATTTATTGAATTTTCACTTTGTTTTTGATTGGAAATTAAGAAAAATACGTAATTTATTCCCTTATTATTGGGAATTTGGTTAATTAGAGAAACGCGTTAAGGGATTAGTGTACTTGCTTTACAGAACGGGCTTTATTTAGACCAGGTCTAAATCGGGAGAGCAGATAATAAAGCTGTTAAATAAATCCTCTGTATAACATCAAAGCAAGGGCGGTTACAAGGAGGGGGGGGGGTAAAGGGGGTAATTACCCCTGAGATTAGAAAAAATACTTTTTTTTGCAGGGGGTTATAGGGGGGGGGGGGGGTAAAGGGGGTAATTAGCCCCCTGAGATTAGAAAAAAATACTTTTTTTTTTTTTTAATGTATTTTTAATGTAAAATTTTAAAAATTAATACTTAAAAATTTGATTTATATTTATATTCTGGCAAACAAGTACAGAATGCGCCTTTAAATTACCGAAATTAAGGAAAAAATGTGTGCTGTACGACCAGTCACACCAGATTACCCCTCCCCCCGCGAAACACCTCTGGATCTGCCACTGCATCAAAGCGTATAAAAAAAAATATCTTGTCTTATATATATCTCTATATAGATATATAAAATTTAAAATAAACAAACAGGTGTTAAAAAGTAATGTAAGCGTTAAAAAATGCTATTCAAAATCACTTCCTTGCCTCAAATAGCTATTCTGTTAACAAAAACTATAAAGCCAAAGCGTTAACATTTAGTAAATAGTGTTAAAAATTAATGCCATGTCTAGGGGGTGCCTTTAATATTTTAACGTCGTGTTTAACGTCCTTAACCTAAAAAGTAAGGTTATGATTTTGATAGCTTTGAAATAAAAGTTAACGTCGCTGTTAAAACTTTGTTTAGAGAATAGCATTTTTTTAACGCTGATTGTTTTTACATTACTTTTTAACACCCATTTGTTGATTTTAAATTTTAGCGTCTGTTTTTAGAGAATAGACCTGATAAAATGTCAAAATTCAACAAAAATCACACATTTCTTTACCTCGTGCATAAAATCGAACCATTCCTTTTTGTTGTTGTTGTTGTTGTTGTTGTAGTAGTCGTTGTGGTGGAGGTGCAGTTGTTCGAATAGGAGGAAATTCCGTTTCCGGCCATCGACCGTAAATTATTCTATCAGAATCCACTTCATCTACTAAAATACGAATTCGTAGAGGAATCACAGCCGATCCGGCAAAGAATAAATTCAAGAGAAACAAGAGTATCACAGAAGAGCAGGCAACCTATGAAAAAAAAAAAAATTTAGTGCTTTTTTTTTAATTAAAAAAAAAAAAAATTTATATGCATATTATTAATAATTTTAATAAACAGAAAGTTAGAGCCCTTTGGGATTTTTGGAGCTTTTGTTTAAACCAGTCAAGTTTAAATTTATATTTATCTCTTATTAAAAAAAAAAACAAAAGTTAATTAAGATATTAAAAAAATAACGAAATATGTGCGTTTATAAAAAAAAAGAGCTATAAGATTATATTATTAAAAATCTGGTGTGAGTGCACACAACTTTCGCTCGTTTTCTTTGCTTGCCACACCAGTTTTTTTTTTTTTTTTTTTTTTGTGAAGACATTTTATTTAGTTTTCAGCATTACATTAGAATCCTACATATATTCTATATATATAAATCGCTAATGTCCGTCTGTCTGTCACGCTTGGTTTAGGCAACTTCCGGTTGAAATTTTGAAAGAAAATATTTTATGCTTAATGAGGACTTTCTCGGGTTTACAGGAAAATTATTTTCATCCCGAAATTCCTATAACTTTTTGAGTTATTAATTCCTAAAGTTACGATTTCTCCCATAGGAAATGTATAGAGGAATATTTATGTATTCTTTTATATATATATATATATGTAAGAGAAAGAAAAAAAACATTTAGCGTTACCTGTGAAGGAATAAGTTATTTTCAATTTTTCCTTACAAACTTCAATTATATAAATTTTATTACTACTGTAGACGAGGAAATTTTTTTTTTTTTTTTTTTTTTTTTTTAATGGGAAAATTTGTGTGGAAATGTATTGTTAATATATTTTATTATTTATATGCCATTGGCCTTGGCAATGAATGAACTAACAAGTGAAAGTCACAGCATGACGTGATCTGTTGTTGGTATTAAAGTTAGACCCGGATGGGTGACCCCAAGAGAAGAAGAGGATCTTTTTTTCTAACTGTATTTATTTAATAATCAATTCAAGGGCTCGATTCTCTACAAAAATGTAATAGTTATTAAGATTTTATAAAATAGTATAAAAAATTTGATGTGACTGGTCGTCCAGTATCCAACTTCAGTAATTAGGTATTGTTCTGTGCTTGTCACACCAGATTTTTTGTGTCGACATATACAATATTTAGATTCTGCCGATATGTTAGAATTCAAGATTTTAAATTTACTAGCCGCGACGCCCCCCCCCCTGGAACCCCCTCCAGCTGACTCGAGCCCATCTTCGGCGGACCCTCGCCTTTTCTATGAAAAGAAAATTATTATTATTCCATTCCAATCCGGTTCCTGCTTGAGGATTTGTTTACATTCATGGAATACACAAATGAAAAGAATACATAAATATTTCTCTATACATTTCCTATGGAAGAAATTGTAACTTTAAGAATTAATAACTCAAAAAGTTATAGGAATTTCGGGATGAAAATAATTTTCCTGTTAATTCCGAGAAGGTCCTCATATAAAATTTCATTTCAAAATTCCAAAGGGAAATTGCCTAAATAGAGGCGTGACAGACAGACGGACGGACATTTGGGGATTATATATATATAGAAAAATAATTTTGTTATTTCTCCTATCTTTTCTATAAATTACAAGAATAACGTATGATTCAAACAATTCTAAGAACAAAATGAGAGTATACATTTTAAAGAGGATCTAAAAGATAATTGATTTATGAATTTTAATCAAAATCGTTTGAGCGGATTTTGGGAAAATAGAAAGAAACTGAAAAAGTACATCAGTAAAGTACAAGTACTTTATGGCCGATTTTGTTCAAAATCTTCCTGCCATGTCCTATGAAAGTAGCTAATTTATATATAAAATTTCAACCTCGTATCTCTTTTCGTTTTTGAGATATTTTGTTCACAGACAGGGACCTACTTTTTTGGACTCAAGAGACCTCAAAACTCAAAATCTTGACATCGAATTTTTGCCATGAATCCATTAATTATTATATATATATATATTGGTAAGAGAAAGTAAATGAAATTTTTTTGGATTGAAAGAAGATTTTTACTACGTTAAAGTCCTAACTGAGTATTTCTTAACATAACGAAATTTTAAAATGCAATTTAACCTTTGCAATCAAATTCTATAGATATACAAGTAGATGGGAAACTTTTTTTTTTTGGTGGTGTGAGTTTAAACTCCCCTCTTGCAAAAAAAGTCCATCTATCCTTTTCCTTATTCCCCAAAGGATGAATGAATAATCAAATTTTGTGAATTCTAAAAAATTAATTTAAAGTTCCTGTTTGTTTATAAATCTCAAAGGATCTAGATTAAGAGTTTTCTTCTTTATTTTTGTTTTTGTACCCTGATTTCATTGAACTTGACTATTTCCTGTCCTTCATTAGTATCAAGAATGAATGGATGAATGCATTATGCATGAGTGCACTGATGAATGTGAACTTTTGATTTCTTTCTTCTTTTTTTTTACTAAAAGATTAATTAATCATTTTTTTTCTCGTAATTTCAAGGTTGGCTAATTAAATTCATTGCGATATCTTATCAAATGAAAATAATTAAGCGTAATTTAAGTTCCGTCAAATAATAACAGGTTAGAGGCAAAAGGAATTGAATTAACTGGTCCACAATTGGGAAACCGAATATTGATTATGCCTCATCTCCAGAACAAGAAGAGCCTCTAGCTAAGCTGAAGAGAAAAATCTGGTGTGACTGATCACACAACATTCTCGTTGCTTCGGTAATTAAAAGTTGTGTTCTGTGCTTGTCACGCCTCATTTTTTGTGACTTCGTATATTTAGTTTCCATCTTTATATTAGATTTTTTAAACATAGATAGAAAAATATTAAAATTTTTATCATTCCTATGAATTACAAGAGTAAAGTGTCCTTCAAACAATTTTGAAGGCAAAATGAGAATATATATTTTAAAGAAGATCTAAAAAATAGTTTATTTTTGAATTTTAATCAAAATTGTTGGAGCGAATTTAAAGAAAATAGAAAAAAAAAAAACTGAAAAAGTGCATCTGTAAAGTAGCCTCATAGCTCAATTTCTTCATGTTTAACAACAAAGACATTTCTTAGAAAAGTTCAAATCAGAAATGAAGAAAATAATATCTAATTGTAATCAAAGAATCTACAAGTGGTATGTTATTTTTTTAGTATAATAGTAAACAAAAAATTAAAATGTAAAAAATGCTTCAAGTATAATTTTTATAAAGAGTATAATAAAATAGAAAAAAATAATGTATACAGATAATTTAATGCTGAAAAAAGGAAAATATTAGTTGTAGTTAAAATTAAAAATCTGGTGTGACTGGCGCACAGCACACAACTTTCTCTTACCTTCGGTAATCGAAAGTTGTGTACTGTGCTTGTCACACCAGATTTTTTGTGTCGACATGTATTTAGTTCCCGGCAGTAGGGAATATTTGAATTCAGATGTCAAAATTATAAACATGGGAAAATATTTATATTTTGTAACCATGGCAACCATTTCTCCTATCTTCCCTGTGGAGCACAAGAGTAAAGTGTGCTTCAAACAATTTTGTGGGCAAAACGAGAATATACATTTGAAAGAGTATCTAAAAAATAATTGATTTTTGAATTTTAATCAAAATCGTTAGAGCGAATTTTGAGAAAATCGAAAAAAACTGAAAAAGTACATCAGTAAAGTACTAGTACTCTTTGGCCGATTTTGATTAAAAGCTTATTTTTCCGGTCCCGGGGGGTGTTTAACTTAAATATAAAATTTCAACCTCCTAGCTCAATTCCTTCATGCTTAAAATTGAACACACACACACACACCCACCCACCCACACACACACAGACAGACCATGTCGCGAAAACCACTTTTTTGGATTCAGGGGACCTCAAAACGTGAAGATCCATCAAAATCTCGACATCGAATTTTTGACATGAATCCAATACTTTCTCTCTATATATATATTACATATATACATAGGTAAGAGAAAGTAAAAAGAAAATAGTAAAAATGAAGAAAGTAAACAAAAAAAAAATCAACAGGTAGTACGTTACTATTTTACTATATAGAGAAAAAAAAATCACCTAAATTATGTTGCAAAATCAAATTACAAAAAAGTTTATAATTTTCAAACAATTTATTGAGAAATCATTTCCTATCAAACAGGAATTTAAAGATTATACAAATGACAAATCTATTGTAATTATAATAGTACCTAGTATTTAAAAATTTAAATAAATATTAAATATAAAAAAAAAAAAAAATCCCCAAGGTCAGCACGTTTTTGTTGATTGAGATTATTTCCAAATATTTCTCTTTTTTTACTTTCTCTTACCTATGTATATATGTAATATATATATATAGAGAGAAAGTATTGGTTTCATGTCAAAAATTCGATGTCGAGATTTTGATGGATCTTCACGTTTTGAGGTCCCCTGAATCCAAAAAAGTGGTTTTCGCGACATGGTCTGTCTGTGGGTGGGTGGGTGGGTGTGTGGGTGGGTGTGTGTGTGTGTGTTCAATTTTAAGCATGAAGGAATTGAGCTATGAGGTTGAAATTTTATATTTAAGTTAAACACCCCCCGGGACCGGAAAAATAAGCTTTTAATCAAAATCGGCCAAAGAGTACTAGTACTTTACTGATGTACTTTTTCAGTTTTTTTCGATTTTCTCAAAATTTGCTCCAACGATTTTTTTTTAAATTCAAAAATCAATTATTTTTTAGATTCTCTTTAAATTGTATATTCTCATTTTGCAATTGAAATCTTCTGAAGACCACTTTACTCTTGTATTTCATAGGGAAGATAGGAGAAATGGTTGCCATGGTAACAAAATATAAATATTTTCCCATACTTATAAATTTTACATCTTGAATTCAATTGTACCCTACTGTCGGAAACTAAATACATGTCGACACGAAAAATCTGGTGTGACAAGCACAGTACACAACTTTCGATTACCGAAGGTAAGAGAAAGTTGTGTGCTGTGCGCCAGTCACACCAGATTTTTTCTTTTTCTTTGTTTCTGCAAAATAAATATTAAATATGATGGAAAATTTGTTGTATTCTAAAATACAATAAAGAAATTTTGTTTAATTTATTTAAATAGTTGATATTAGGAAAAATGTTAGACTTAGCTCTGTTAAATCATAATCGCCATCCATAGACTCGCTGATTGTAAATAATAAAGAATACAGATACTGTATTTAATAAATAAATTATAGCGATCAAATAAAAAATTCGGTGTAGAAATTTTGATGTAAATACAAGTTTCGCTTCTTTGAAAGAAAAATATAATTGTGTAGGGTCCGTCCGGTTCTATTTTACCAACTCCCCGTAATTTTGAAATGAAATTTTCTACTTTTATAGTGTACAGGAAAATTGCTCAAAATTCCTTTATGGGAAGGCTCAAAAAATTCGTGAAAATGAATTTTCCCATAGAAAAGCATTCGGTTCTATTAAAATCAAAGCCAATTAATTATATTTATAAAATAATAAATCTCTCAAATTAAAAAATCTGGTGTGACTGGCGCACAGCACACAACTTTCTCTTACCCTTCGGTAAGAGAAAGTTGCGCACTGTGCTGGTCACACCAGATTTTTTGTGTCGAGATATATTTAGTTTCCGATAGCACCTTAGTTTCAAACTTGCATTTTAAATGTTGACTGCTTCAAATAAACTATGGTTATTTTTCAAAATTTTAATCTCATATTTGGACATTTTATACACAATATAGAATCGTAAATAAATACAAAATTTCATAAGAATTGGAAAAAAAATTTTAAATGCCTAAAAAGTTCTAAAGGGGACCCCCTTTTGAATCGAAATTAACATACAAATCCCTATAGGAAATTAACATTGTTCCTATGCGAAGATAAGGTGGAAAGGGAATTTAAAAAGAGTAGAGAGAGACGATAATGTTTGCAAGTGGGAGAGATATATATATATGTTTTCTTTGAAACAATTAAAGACACAAATAAAATAAAAATAAATGGGAATTTAAATAATAATTGATTTTTAATCTAATAAAAAGAAAAAGATTTAAATTCCGTTACCATGGCAACCATTTCTATCTTTCCTATGAAGAACAAGAGTAAAGTGGTCTTCAGAAGATTTCAACGGCAAAATGAGAATATACATTTTAAAGAGCATCTAAAAAATAGTTCATTTATGAATTTTAAAAAAAATCCTTGGAGGGAATTTTGAGAAAATCGAAAAAAACTGAAAAAGTACATCAGTAAAGTACTAGTACTTTTTGGCCGATTTTGTTCAAAAGCTTATTTTGAGATTCTTCAAAGGTACCTAAGTTAAATATAAAATTTCAATCCGCTAGCTCAACTCCTTCATGCTAAAAATCTGTCCACACACACAGACACACATACACACACACACACACACAGACCAATTTGCGGGACCCACTTTTTTGGACTCAGGGGACCTCAAAACATGTATATCCATCAAAATCTCGACATCGAATTTTTGACATGATCGCAATACTTTCTCTCTCTATATATATTAACATATATAGAGGTAAGAGAAAGTAAAAAATATATATATAATTCGCTAATGTCCGTCTGTCTTTCTATTTAGGCAACTTCCCGTTGGAAATTTGAAATGAAATTTTATACGCATAAAGAGGACCTTCTCGGGATTACAGGAATATTATTTTCATCCCGAAATTCCTTTAACTTTTTGAGTTATTAATTCTTAAAGTTACGATTTCTCCCATAGGAAATATGTAGAGAAATATTTATGTATTCTTTTTATTTGTGTATTCCATGAACGTAAACAAATCCTCAAGCAGGCACTGGATTGGAATGGAATAATAATAATTTTATTTTCATAATTAAGAAGAAAAGGCGAAGGTCTGCCGCAGGCGGGCGTCGCGGCTAGTAATAAATATTTTTATAGCTATAATTAATTTTTCTTTTTTTTTCTTTGTTAATCAGAATGAACATTTTTATTAACAAAATCCCAATTTTTTTTAAGTTAATGAATTTAATGAACCATTTATATGATTTTTTGAAAACTGAAGGCATATTATTAAGGAAAGGCGAGTCCGAGCCCGCTGAAGTAAGGGGGATGTATTAAATCATTCATTTCCTATTCTAATAGTCACACTAATCGCGAAATCGTCAAATGTCAAATTTATTAAGATTTTGATTTCGACATAATTCTTTCACTTATTTTAAAACATCACTTTTATTAATTATCTTAAAATTGTCACTAGAGTTGAAAAATATTTCAATTCAGATAAGCCGATTACGTATCTAGAGTTGCGACACAACTCGGGTTCAAATCCTGCTTGTCGTAAAAAATTATCTAACCTCAGTGTGAGTGTGTGTGTGTTTCTCTGGGAATAGCTTAATGAAAATGTGCAAAAAAAAATTGATTCATTTCTAATTAACTAGCCATCTCTTGGATAAACTAGTTGACTCCTACTTTTTCACTTCTAATTAAACTAATCATATGATTAAATAAGAGCCCAGGTCGCAGTTTGACATAACGTTCGGTATAAGGTTCAACAAAGTTGTGAAATTAGGAACACAAGCCTAGCTACCTAACTAACCCTCGGATAAGCTGATTGACTTTGACTTTCGAGTCTTTTCACTTCTAATTAAACTAATCACAATATTAAATTAGAGATGATTATTTAAGACATAAAGTTCGGTATAAGACTTAACAAATGGGTGAAATTAGGAACACAAGCCTTGTTTATTTATCTTTGTTAAAAAATTTATTAGCTTTAATTAATTTTTACTAACTAGCCACGCCGCCCGCCTTCGGCTGGCGCTTGTGGCAGACCCTCGACTTTTCTTAATAATGAAAAGAAAATTATTATTATTCTAATCCAATACCTGCTTGTTTACCTTCATAGAATACATACATGTTACCTCATACATTTCATATGGGAGAAATCGTAACTTTAGAAATTAATAACTCAAAAAGTTATAGGAATTTCGGGATGAAAATAATTTCCCTGAATTCCCTAGAAGGTTCAGTTCTCTCTGGAAGTTGCCTAAATAGAGACAGACAGACGGACATTAGCGAATTACAAATAATTATAGGTATTTTAATAAATGATGGTTTTATTAATTGGGTATAGGAGACTTTGCAGCCAATGATTTAAATAAAAAAAAACTTATTTAATTATTAACCGTCGACGTTTCGGTCGCAAATCACCACCTTCCTCATGACGATTAAAAAACTTGTATTCTAACAATTAATCGCACTGAGGAAGGTCGTGATTTGCGACCGAAACGTCGACGGTTAATAATTAAATAAACCTTTTTTTATTTATTTATTTAAATCCTTGGCTGCAGTCTCCTATACCCAATTCAAAGTCTATAGTCACTTATCACTAGTTAAATGTTTTTACTAAGTTGCTAACTTAAAAAAAAAACATTCCTTATATCTCAGATCTACTAATTATATGTAAAAAAAACTCAATTTTTAAACTCGATGGTTAAGAGTGTTCTTGTTTTGTGATTTGCTAGTTGACTAGAACTGAAGCAATCGGCCCTTAATTTTTCATTTACTTAAAAGAGATTTCAATTTCCTTTTTCCTTCCAACAAATCAAGAATTTGTTTTCGCCAAAATTCATGCAAATTTATCAGACAATTTAAAACATTAATTCGATCAAACAGACAGCACAAATCTTGTATTAAATCTACTCTGTCAATCTATCTAATTGTTAATGCAAGTAAATACAGATAAAACAATAAATTAAGGTTAGCACTACATTTGGCATTCAAATTAAATGACAAAAACCAAAGCAAATAATAAATTAAACATTCTGGGATCCTTTTTTTGTTCATTGATCCATTATTTATCATTTGATTTTAAAATAATAAAGGATGCAGCAACTTGAAATAAACTTATATTTTTTACTATCTATTACCTAGAAAGTGAGAGAAAGTATTGGGTTCATGTCAAAAATTTGAGGTTGAGAGTTTGATGTTTTGAGACCCCTGAGTCCAAAAAATAGCCTCTGTGTCAGTGAACAAAATATCTCTAAAACGAAAAGAGCTATGAATTTGAAATTTTATATTTAAGTTAGAGACCTCGATGGCACCTGAGAAGAAGCCTTTTTAACAAAATCGGGCAAAGAGTACTAGTACTTTACTGATGTACTTTTTCAGTTTTTTCTGATTTTCTCAAAACCCGCTCAAACGATTTTGATTAAAATTCATAAACATTTTTTAGATGCTCTTTAAAATGTATATAGTCATTTTTTTCCCTTGACATTGTTTGAAGCATACTTTACTCGTGTACAGTGAAGGACAATATTAAGTCCCACCCATGCGTTTTCTACTTGTGATTATTTCATTCTCTTTATAAAAAAAAATGGAAACTTTTATGGATCAAACCTAGAAAATTTCCAAAAAATATTTTTATTTTATTTTATAAAAAGAATGAAATAATCACAAGTAGGAACAAAATGGGTGGGACTAAATATTGCCCCTCACTGTACTTCCAAGAAAAGATAGAAGCGATGGAAACAAAATGTTTTTATAAATTATATAAAAATAAATATAATACAAATACAATAGTCAATATTTTTTATTTTTAATCTGGTGTCACTTAAATATAAAATTTCAATATTGTAGCTCAATTTTTGTTTATGCTTTAAATTGAACACGGGACTTTCTTTTTTGGACTCAGGGGTCCTCAAAACATCAAAATCTCGACATGGAATTTTTGACATGAATCCAATACGTTCTCTCTATATATATATTAAGGTATATTAGGTAAGAGAAAGTAAAAATACAGTGATGTTACCAAGATAAAAATCTGTAAATAATTGATGATTGGGAAAGCCTGGCGCAGAGAAGATGAATGAGAAATAAAAATGCTGGAGGTACTTTCAGGCCAAATTTTAATACCACTATACAGCCGGCGTTTCGGGGGACTCAACGCCTCCCTTCATCAGGACTCTAAACATTAAAAAAGGCAAACATACAGCTAGGTTAATCTGTATCTGTTAATCTGTTGTTAATCTGTAAATACATTGTAGGTTGTCAGTATAGATAAATTTTCAATCGATTGAAAATAAAAGATCATTTATGATATAAACATAAGAATAAATTATGTATAAATTATAAAATGCATAAATATGTTGTAATGATTGAAAAATACACAAATCCATGAGTAGAGTACACTCAATGGACCGAAACGTCAGTATAGTGGGTGGGCTTGAATACAATTTTATTCTCCATTCATTTTATTGTATGATCTTTTGATTATGTTGTTAAATTTTTGTTTCCTTAAACACTTAAACATTTCCAGTTCCGGTATTAGTAATATTGAAATTGAAAGGAAATGTGAGTGATGTCAAGGACGGGCTTTTTGGATTTACACCTCTCAAAGAAAATTCTTTTTCTGGGGGCCTTAGCAATGCAAAAGTGCGTTTCCCGGACGTCATCGGTATTAATTATTATAATATTTCGTTAATTAATTCGGATGTTCCACTAAGTGGTGCCAAATACATCTTTTATCTTCTAATTCAGGCTTTTCTTAGCAAAAAAAGTTTTAAAATATAAATTTTTTAGTAGGCCTAAGATGTTTTTAAGAGAGAAACTTTCTAAATTCAAAATCTATCTAGGGAGTTATAAAATAGAGCTACGAAGTTATATTTTTTATACATAAAGTCCATTAAAAAAAAAACCTTTTGGGACTTATAAAAACAATAAACGTGAAAATCCATCAAAATCTCAAAAATTTGACATCACATGCATTTAAGAAGCTCCATAAAAATATGGTGTGACTTGTCGCACAATGGAAAGTTGTGTCCTGTGCTCTGTCACTTGTGTCGACATATACTTAGTTTCACCAATATATTAAAATTCAAGATGTAATTTTTTTTTTTCTCATTCACACAGTCTTTTTGGCAACTCAGGCCATTTAAGACTTTTAACGATACTCATCTGTTATTAATAGAGGGTTATTCAAAAAAGAAAGATTGCAAACATTTATTTCTTTCAAACTACAAAAGATAGAAAGAAACATGATTGCTACGTTAATGGATTATGATAATCTCCATAAGGTTAGAATTTGGGCAGCTGGAAATCCTACGGCAGAAGAGATTCACCAAAGATTAACGTTTTCTGTGCGATATCTGTAACCAAAGTAGATGGGCCTTTCTTCTTCATGGAGAAAACTGTGACAGGATTAACCTTCAAAACATGTTATTTCCCCAACTTGAAGATGACTTCATCTTCATAGAAGATGGTGTCCCGCCTCATTTCTCGACGTTACTTGAATAACACCATTCCAGAACGTTGGATTGGAAGACGAGAAGAAGAAGATCAAATTCATCGCCGGTGGCCTCCCAGGTCTCCAGATCTCACACCGTGGGATCACGTGTTTTTATCCCTCCTATGTCTGACACTCTTGAAGATCGAATTGTTGAAGCTGTGAATTCGATAACTAGAGACCAGCTGATTCGTGTGGCAAGAAATGAGCCACATTTGTCGTGGACACACGGCGCTCATAATGAATGCATGCACCATAATTACTAATAATAAATTGTAAACTATTCTCTTCCCATTATTGTTGGAATCATGTTTCTATCTTTTGTAGTTTGGAAGAAATAAATGTTTGAAATCTGTTCTTTCTTTTTGAATAACCCTGTATATCTATTAGGGGTCCAGGCATTCTTATTTGGAGTCCAAATGGCCTAAATAAAATCATCTAACTGTCTGGGATCCGAACCCGCGACCCTTGGTATACAAAGTCAGCACGCTAACCCCTATATCAAGCCCGAGGGCAAGATGTACAATTTATAAACATGGGAAAATATTTATGGTATGGCAACCTATGAAGAACAAGAGTAAAGTGTGCTTCAGAAGATTTCGATGGCAAAATGAGAATATATATTTTAAAGAGCATCTAAAAAATAATTGATTTATGAATTTTAATCAAATTTGTTGGAGCGAATTTTGAGAAAATCGAAAAAAACTGAAAAAGTGCATCAGTAAAGTACTAGTATTCTTTGGTTGATTTTAATCAAATGCTTCCTGTCACGTGCCTGGTGTGTGCCTAACTTAAATATAAAATTTCAACCTCCTAGCTCATTTCTTCCTTGCTTTAAATTGAACACAAGCAGACCATTTTGAGGGACTCATTTTTGGGACTCAAGGGACTTTGACATGAATCCAATACTTTCTTTTAACATATATAGGAAAGAGAAAGTAAAAAAAAAATTTAATTCAAATTTAAAAAACGAATAATCTTTTTCTTTTATTATGAAGGGAAGAAGAGGATGGGAAAGCTATTATGTTTTTTTTTCTCTTTGCAATTAGCACACTTGACCTATTTCGACATGGGACTTGACTTGCGGCGGATCGTGAGCCTCGCGAGAGATTACTCATTATTTTGTTCTCTACAGAAAAAAAATTAAAAAAAATATTAACTTCTCACGAAATTTGTGTTCACACTGCAACAAAAATTAATATTGATATAATACAATATTATATAATTTAAATAAGTCAATCTAATTGAAGGGATTTTCACGGAAATTGGATTTTAATTGATGCCAAGGACACGTTCTAATTGAAACAAATTGGTACAAAAATAAAACCACATTCATGGAATACACAAATGAAAAGAATACATAAATATATCTCTAAACATTTCCTATGGGAGAAATCGTAACTTTAAGAATTAATAACTCAAAAAGTTATAGCAATTTCGGGATGAAAATAATTTTCCTGTAATTCTTCTTTGAGCATATAAAATTCCAACGGGAAGTTGACCAAACAGACAGCGAATTATATACTGTATATAGAGTATCTACAGGGTAGATAAAGGCCTGTAAATTATTTATAGAGACGTGATGTCCAAAGAAAAAAGTAAATAGATTTCTACAATCACAAAAAAAGTATAAACATTGCGACACAAATTATCCAGGCACATTTATTTAAAACATTTGGTATCCAAATGATTTAAATAAATATTCATCGGACTTCTTGGGATCTGAACCCACTCACCTTGGATTTTAGGTTATCAATGTTGACTCTAACCATTCGGTCATGAGGCGGGTGGGTGGAATACAGACACACAAAAAATCCTATCTTTTTTGAGCTGGATTCTCTGATGCATTAATATATAATTATTAATACACTGAAATCGTTTTATTATTACTTCGGTTATTGAGTTTTAAAAGGCAAGTTGTTTTTTGTTTGAAATGAATTTTTAAAATTTTAAACATACATTTCATTAATTATTTATAAACTCACTTGGTGGAAATAATATTTGTTTTCTGACGGAATTTACCATAAATATACATATTATGGAGAAAAAAAACGAATGAATGAATGAACATAATTCAAAATATTTTAAAAATTCCCCACATTCCATCTTTTGACTTTTATTAGTGACGTGGGAATTTGTTTAATAAATAAAACTAAAAAATCTGGTGTGACAGGTCGCACAGCACACCACTTACCCTTTGGCAAGAGAAAGTTGTGTACTGTGCTTGCCACACCAGATTTTTTGTGTCGAGATATACCGGTATTTAGTTGCTCTTAGCACTCAAGTTCCAAACTTGACCACGCGATGATTCATAGATGGCGCTTAGCTACGAATGCATCTACATCGGTAAAGTGTACTTCAAACGATATCCACGAAAAATTTCACAGATATGCTTTTTAAAGAGTATCTAAAAAATAGATGATTTTTGAATTTTAATCAAAATCCATGGAGCGAATTTTGAGAAAATCGAAAAAAACTGAAATAGTACATCAGTCAAGTACTAGTACTTTTTGGCCGATTTTGTTCAAAAGCTTATTTTCGTCCCGTGGAGAGGTGTCTAACTTAAATCTAAAATTTCAACGGCCTAGCTCTTCTTAGTTCCTGAGATATTTTGTTCACAGACATCAAAACGTGTATTTCCATCAAAATTTCGACATCGAATTTTTGACATGAATCCAATACTTTCTCTCTCTGTGTATATATAGGTGGGAGAAAGTAAAAATAGGCGTTTATCAAGTTCACTTACACGAACCAATTTCAGAGGAAAAATGAAAATATATTTTTTTGTTTGAAAAAGAATTTGAATTTATAAACATGCTGGATTCTCGAGCCGATGGCCCCGAAAAACAAGCGTGTTGAACGTCCCCTGGTTGCTTAATATAAAAGACTTCAAAAAATAAATATTACAGTATAATCCCAATTCTTAAATTTAAAATAATCGTGGATTAATCATCACAATTGGGAGGCGCAACGCCTTACAAGGCTATCCACTTCATGAATTTTGTTTTAAAATGACTAATAACAAAAAAGTTTATAATCTTGAAAATAGAGATAATTTCCATCATTAAAAGAAAATTCATTTTAATTTATGTAGAAATAAAAAACAGGAAACAACTCAGAATTTTAAGAAGGCATTCTGATTGATTGATTGACAAGTGTTGTTTCTATTCCATTAACTAGTAGTGTTGTCGTTTCAAGTGAATAAATTTGTTTAGTGAATGACTAATACACATGTTTGTTTTTTAATTCATTTTTTTTCTTTTATCTTAATAGGATAAAAGGCATTGGATTATTTGTTTGATAAGATTATTTTGAGGTACTACATTTTAAATAAAGGAGTTGTTGTAAATAAGGATCAAGAAAGAAAGTGGGGGGAGGGGGCAAAGAAGAAAATTTGGTATCCAAATGGTTTAAATAAAATCATCGGACTGCCTGGGATCCGAACCCGCGACTTTTGGTGTACGAAGTTAGCAGGCTAACCTCACCAAGCCCCGAGGACAAGAAAATAATTATTATTCCATTCCGATTCAGTGCCTGCTTGAGGATTTGTTTACATTCATGGAATACACAAATGCAAAGAATACATAAATATTTCTCTATACATTTCCCATGGGAGAAATAGTAACTTTAAGAATTAATAACTCAAAAAGTTATAAAAATTTCGGGATGAAAATAATTTTCCTGTAATCCCGAGAAGGTCCTCTTTATCGATATAAAATTTTATTTCAAAATTTCAACGGGAAGTTGCCTAAATAGAGCTTGACAGACAGACGGACGGACATTAGCGAATTATATATATAGATTCTAAAAGAGGGCCTTTTAGGGATTACCGGAAAATTATTTTCATTTTGAGTTATTAATTGTTAAAGTTACGATTTCTCCCATTGGAAATATATCGATCGTTTATTTTGAAAGTGGTGTAAGTCCATTTTCTATTGTTTCGAGAAAATTAAAGGTTAACATATCTGTTTATTATTAAAAAATCTATTTACCGACCAATTTTCAATTGTATCAAACATGGGAATTTTTTAAGAAATTTACCACTAGCTAGTCATACATAGAAAATTTATATTAATTTAAACATAAATTATGTGATATCTCATTTTTTCTTACACCACTTTCAAAATAAACGGTCCATAAATAGTGAAACATTTATAAATATAATATATTCTTAGTATTTATGTATTCTTTGAAAAAATCAGTCAATTAATTGCATAATAATAAATAAAATAATTAAATGTCTAAAATAACAAAAAGTAAAAATTGTTATTTAAATGTTTTCCTACAAGCTACAGAGACTAGCTAGAAGCCCTCGCTCTGCTTCGCTCACACTTGTAGCTAGTCTCTCAAATAAATTGTTATTTAAATTTTTCCTTTAATTTGCAGCCATAGAAATATCTGTTTTATATTTACTAAACCTATAATTCGTTTGTCTCATCTCCATATCTATTTCCATAGCCTGTAGGTAATTTAATTTATGAAAGTTGATGTCTAAAGAAATGTTCAACATAGTATGCCAATATAATGTAAGGATTAGTTGGAAACGAGACACGAATATAACACCTCAATTTAAAGCTGGCAAAGATGAGAAATTATGCGTTTCATAAAAACAGGAAGCCGAGAAGAGAGGAGCGAAACGAAGCGACTACCCTTTCGTTCTTAGGCTAATAGGGCTCTACTAGGATCGATAAAATAAATTAAAATAAAAAAATCTGGTGTGAATTAAAGCACAGCACACAACTTTCTCTTATGAAAAGTTGTGTATTGTGCTGACACACGCCGAGTTATATTTAGTTTCAAACTTGCATTTTAAATGTTGACTGGTTGAAATAAATAAACTATGGTTATTTTTCAAAATTTTTATCTAAATTTGGCTATTTTATAAAAAATATATATAATTCGCTAATGTCCGTGACGCTCTATTTAGGAAATTTCCCGTTGGAATTTTGAAATGAAATTTTATATGCTTAAAGAGGACCTTCTCGGGATTGCAGGAAAATTATTTTCATCCCGAAATTCCTGTAACTTTTTGAGTTATTAATTCTTAAAGTTACGATTTCTCCCATAGGAAATGTATAGAGAAATATGTATTCTTTTCATTTGTGTATTCCATGAATGTAAACAATTATTCAAGCAGGCACTGAATTGGAATGGAATAATAATAATGGTGGGGAGTCCAGGGAGCAAGCCCCCTATCTAGGTGCTAAGGCGGGCGGCACGAGTTCTCATAATTAAGAAAAGGCGAGGGACCGCCGCAGGCGGGCCCGATCCAGCTGGAGGGGGGCGTCCAGGGGGGCGAAGCCAAAGGCGGGCGACGCGTCGCGACGCGGCTATAGAATAAATAAATACAACATTGGCTGTAAGGAAATTTAAAATTGGCTCTAAGGAAGGAAGAGCCTGAAAATGATTTTAAAATACTACTTAAACAATTTTCACGAACAATTTTACTCATATACTTTTTAAAGATCACCTAAAAATAGTTGATTTATTGATTTTAGTCAAAATCCTAGAAGCGAATTTTGAGAAAATCGAAAAAAAAAACTGAAAAAGTACATCAGGAAAGTGCAAGTACTCTTTGGTCGATTTTGTTCAAGAGCTTCGTGTCATGTCCCAGGGAGGTGCCTAACTTAAATATTAAATTCCATTCACCTAGCTCTTTTCGTTCGTTGAGATAATTCGTTCACAGGCAGACCATTTCGCGGGACCTACTTTTTTGGACTCAGGGGACCTCAAGGAGGTTCTTTTCTCATTATCTTTCATAGACTTGATTAAAGAAAAGGAAATATGAAATATAATATTGATATTTTATCGCTATTTTTGAATGAAGGCGGAAAAGGATATCGCAAGTGAAGGACAGGTTAAAAATATACAAAACTAGACAAGATCCTTAAAAAAATGTTTTCCTTATTTTTTTTTTTTATAAATGTATTACTTTTAGCGATATTATTAAATATCCTGTAGGAATTTTAAGAAATAAGTTTATTAAAAATATCAAGAGAGGAAAGGAAAGGGTTTTCCGCAAGCGGGTCAAGGGGACTTCACTTCTAATTAACTAGTTATCCCTTGGATAAGCTTTTGAGTCTTTTCACATCTAGCCAAGCTAATCATATGATTAAATAAGAGCCCAAGTCGTGTCTAAGACCCAAAGGCTTATCTAAAGGGTCGAATTTGAAACATAAGCCTGGATTAGCTTTAATTATGTAATTATTTGAATTTTTAATAATTTTTATAAATGACTAGCCGCGTCACCCTCCAGCTGGCGGACCCTCACCTTTTCTTAATTATGAGAAAAAAATTATTTTTATACCAATCCAGTGCCTACTTGAGGATTTGGTTAAGTTCATAGAATACACAAATGAAAAGAATACATAAATATTTCTCTATACATTTCCTATGGGAGAAATCGTAACTTAATAACTCACAAAGTTATAGGATTTCGGGACGAAAATAATTTTCTTGTAATCTGTCCTCTTTAAGCATATAAAATTTCGTTTCAAAATTCCAACGGGAAGTTGCCGAAATAGAACGTGACAGACAGAAATATAGAAAAACGGACAGTAGCGAATTATACATAAAGATGTGTCTGACTTCACAAAACTTTCCTTACACCTCAGATAGCTAATTATATGTAAAAAAAAAAAAAAAACTCTTTTTTAACTCCAAGATTAAGCGTGTTCTTGTTTACTATATATAATCAATGATTTGCTATTTTTCGGGTAAGTTTGCTAGTTGACTAGAAGTGAAGCAACTGGCTCTAGATGAAACAGTTGGAATCTCTTAAAAAGTCACGTGATGAAGATGGCCAAACAGCAAATTTGAATTTTTTACGTCATCCGACAAAAATAAAAAAACTCAACACATTCATGCCTGGATAACAAGTTAAGAAATATTAAGGCGGAACAGGAGCGAAGGTGTTACGCATGTTTTTCCCGATAAGAGGGCGTTGGGTGTCATTAAAAGTATGCCCAAATATCAAGTAATTCAAAAATTTGCCAAGAGATGTCAGAATGGTAGCTAATAATATTTAATGCATTTTCATTGATATTTTAACAATAAATACTTTATAAATGTTATTATATATTATGTATCATTTATAAAAGCATAAAAATATATAAAGATAGGCTATTATAGGGGATCAGCTGCTAGACTAGCCTGCCATCTATTGCAAGAATGCTGAACTAATTTGACAGTTGATTTTTAAATAAATCATCTAAGCTTATTTTAAAAATTTCTTAATTATTATGTGATTAATAATAATAAATTCATTTTTAAATTTAAAAAAAATTAAAGATTAATGCGACAGATTGTTTTTTTGTATTTGCTTGATAACAAAAAAATTAATTACGATAATTTTTTAATAAGTCATTAAACAAATTATAGCTCGATGTCCCAATAATCTCTTATGAATTAAAAAAAAAAAACCGCATTGAAAAATTCCTTAAAATAGTCTAGTTTTTTTTTTAAAGTACTTTTAGACGTCGCTCCTGAACCCCCTTAATAGAAAATTCTATTCAATATCAATTTATCTAATTTGAAGAATTCCTTGTAATGATGAGATGAAAATTATAAAGAGGAAATGAGAGTTATAAAGATAAATGATAATTATAACAGTGTCCTAATGACAGATTATTTGTGCAATTTGGAAATTCCCTTCAACATTTATTGGATCGCAATCCATTTTCTTGTAAGCCTGAAAAAATTTATAGTCTATAGTCGTTAGCTATAAAGAAATAATGTTTGAAGTAGTTATTTTCTCTTAACTATATATAGGCTATATATTGAGAGAAAGTATTGGATTCATGTTAAAAATTCGATGTGGACTTTGATGGAGATAGATGTTTTGAGGTCCCCTGTGTTCAAAAAAATGGGTCCCGCAAAAAGTTCTTTGTGTTGAATAAAGAAAAAAAATTGAGCTATGAGATTGAAACCAGGAGATTAAATAAAAAAATCTTTTATTTAATTTTTATTCGCCGACGTTTCGGTCGCCAATCACGACCTTCATCAGGGCCTATGATCATAATATTTATTTTTAAAAATTCATTAAGATTTAATTAATAAAATATTATATTAAATAAAAGTTTTTAGATCTAATCATTATAAAGAATTTTCCTCAAATTAAATACATTATTTATAACTAAAGTGGGATTAATTTTATTTTAAGATTTCAAAAAAAAAAAAATAATAATAATAATAATAATGAATGTGAGTTCAGTGTCTCATTTGAATAAGAGACCTCCGAACAGCAGGTAAAAGATAATATTTATGTACATAACAAATTAAAGGGATATTGTATTTAATTGCAATGAATATTGAGATACCTAAGATCGTGTATATTTGACGATATTTGTAACAGTTAAGTACATCTGATGTTACTATAATTTGTATTTCTTATTGTAATTTAATATCAAATTTTTTTAAATAAATGTTATGATCATAGGCCCCGATGAGGGTCGTGATTGGTGACCGAAACGTCGGCAAATAAAAATTAAATAAAAGATTTTTTTATTGGCTGCAAAGTCACTGCGAATTCCTGAGTAAATCTCCACAGCCATAAAACATCAATTTATGTATAATGAAGTTAGATACTCTCCTGGACACTCCAAAGAAGCTTTCGAACAAAATCGGCCAAAGAGTACTAGTACTTTACTGATGCACTTTTTCAGTTTTTTTTTTTCGATTTTCTCAAAATTCCTTCCAACGATTTTGATTAAAATTCAAAAATCAATTATGCTCTTTAAAATGTATATTCTCATTTTGCCATTGAAATCTACTGAAGACCACTTTACTCTTGTACTTTATAGGAAAGATAGATATTTCCCCATGTTTATAAATTTTACATCTTGAATTCTAATATATCGGAGGTAACTAAATATTCGTCGACACAAAAGATTTGGTGTGACAAGCACAGAACACAACTTTGTGCTGTGCGATCGGTCACACCATATAAATATATTCCCACAGACAGACAGACGGAGAGAAATAATTATTATTTTTTTCACGAATTAATAAAATATTTATATTCTTAATTTAAAATATAGCGACTTTTTTATTATTATGATAAGATCCCTGCCCCCCCCCCCCCGCCTATAAACGGAAATTAAACTTTGAATCTTAAAAAAAATTTTAATTAAATTTTTAAAAAAATATTTCTTTAATAAGTATAAAACAATTTGCACAATAAATTCTCTTAATTAATAGTGCTCTCTGGTATGTGGGTGGGGCTCGTAATTTTTTTTTTTTTTTCTAACCCATCTGAATTTCTAATTTAAACTTTACAGGGGATAAATAAATAAAAAAAAAAAGAAAGTATCTCGATTGTAATTTCGAATATACCGTAATCATAAGGAAATGTGATTTAAGTTTGTCTTCGGAAATGGAGATGCATATTGCCTTCCGTAACTTCGATAAAATCTTCTCTTAAATATTGCTACGTGTATGTTGAATTATTACGTTTCATTTTCTATCTATCTTTTTAGTTTTATATCTTTCTAAAAAAAAAATCCTGGTGTGACTGTCGCACCAGATTTTTTGTGTCGACAGCATGGTAAATTTGAGTTCAGATGTAAAATTTATAGGTATGGGAAAATATTTATATTTTGTTACCAAGGCTTCTATCTTTCCAATGAAATACAAGAGTAAAGTGGTCTTCAGAAGATTTCAATGGCGGAATGAGAGTATACATTTTAAAGAGTATCTAAAAAATAATTGATTTATGAATTGTAATCAAAATCGTGTTAGAGCGAATTTTGAGAAAATCAAAAAAAAACTGTAAAAGTGCATTAGTAAAGTATTTGTACTCTTTGACCGATTTTGTTTAAAATCTTGGTGTCCAGTACCAGAAGGCTGCCTAACTTGAATATCAAATTTCAATCACCTAGCTCTTTCCGTTCTTGAGATATTTAATTCACAAACAGACGGGACCCACTTTTTTGGACTCAGAGGACCTCAAAACGTATTTTCCTCAAAATTTCGATATATAATTTTAGCATGAACCCAATACTTTCTATATATAGGTAAGATGAAGTAAAAATATCAGCGTTTAAACTAGGAACCGACCGAATATTCGGTTTCGGTTACGGTTTCGGCCAAAAATCATGGTTTCGGCCGTAGTTTCGGTTTCGGCCAAAAAGTGGCCGAACCTTTCGGCCGGCCGAAACCAGAGTCTGAAAAAATGGGATGAGACTCGCATGCAACAAAAAAAAAAAAGGCCAAATAATTTGCACTTGAGGGAGAAAAAAATTTTAGCCTCCCTAAAAAAAAGGTAAAATGATTTTCACGGGAGGGAAAAAAAAATTCAAAAAAAAAAAAAGGTAAAATGAAAAAAAAATTTTTATAGGAAATACAAGTTTCGGTTTCGGCCGAAACTAAAGTTGAGGCCGAATATTCGGTTTCGGCTGAAAATCTTGTTTCGGTCGGACCCTAGTTTAAACAGATGGCGATTTGCTTAAGTAATGAAATATTTAAAAATTAAATTTTTATTTATAAAAATATATATATTACATAAGTTATAAACAGAAGAGAATATAAAAGGAAGAGTGTGGTTTATTTTATTTTTATTTTTTAACTACACTGTAGAAGATAGGTGACAAAACAAAACGAGAGCGTGATAAATCAGTTGATAAGCACACGTGCATGTGCATGTGCATGTGCATATAATAACACTCTTAGGTCCGATTGCTTTACATCTAAAAAATTAATTTAAAATCGTTTGAGTCGATTTTGAAAATTAAAATACATCTAATTTTATTTAAAAACTTTGCATGCTATCAAAATTTCTCACAGAGAGACAGACACACTTTTTTGAACTTACTCAAAACGTGTTTGAAGAAAATAAAAGGAATTTTGTTAAGGCCCGCCAGGCTGGCGTTTCGGTCTTGATCAAGGCAAATAAATATTCAATTAATATGAACATATAAATAAGGTATTAACTATGTTATAATGATTGAAAATTGTTCGAAAACACTATAATATAGGCCATCAGTCGAATACAGGTCTTAATCAAGGCCGAAACAAAAGAAATAATAATAATAATAATAATAATCCCTTTATTCCTCCAGAAGAGTTTGCTCAAAGACCTTCATCACAGCGTGAGCTATATTGATGACAGGTTCAAGAGCTACATTTGTAACAATATTTTCATATTATAATCTACAGAATACATTTTTTTTTTTCTTTTAATCACACTCGATATATCCAGAATGACCAGGTTCTCGGCAATGATGACCAGAGAGAACAACAATGCAAACACACATACAAAAAATGATATTCTTTTTATTACCTCATCAACTATTCCAGCTATATTCATCTTTCAAAACGTGTATTTCCATTAAAATTAATTTGATTCTTATTTCTATATGCCTATATTAAGAGAAAGTAAAATAGTATTCAAAAGTGGTTTATTTTACACCCTACCAACTTTAGGATTCCGAAAGTTACATTATTAAAAAAAAAAAAAAAAAAAAAAAAAAAAAAAAACAGAATACGAGACTATCATTATAATAGCATTATTGTAATTTAGATTTATTTATTTATTTTTTACAAGGTTATGATGAAGGCCGAAAGAAATGACCGAAACGTGTCGATAATAAAAAAAAAAAATTATATACGTTTTGAATAAATATTCAAACGCGTAATCAATAAGCAAATTAAGAGACAGAGAGAGGGCAAGGTCGCTTACCTTAGCGATCATTGTGATCGTGATGAATGAATGATAGAATGACAGACACACGTAGTGGGAACACACACACACAGACAGACACCCAATAAGTGAAGGTGTTGCCTGTACAGAGTTGGATGTTGTACTGACAAGTGCTGTTTGCTCTCTGTTACTCCTCTTCTCTTGTTGACTCAACTTTTATACTAAACTTAACTCTAGAGAGCAGCAGCAGCAGCATCGGCAGATGCCAACCGGGAAAATCCGATTTAATATTTGACATGACATGGGTCATTTGCTTATTGATTTGATGAATATTTTTTATACGTGAAGAAAGAAACTAGCCGCGACGCCCGCCTTCGGCGGACTCTTGTCTTTTCTTCTTAATTATGAAAAGAAATTTTTTTTTTAAACCCTTTTCGGCTACAGAGGCCATTTAGGGGTGATAAATTTATTTATTTAATTGTAAATACATAGTATCGATGGCTACCGGGGGGCGTTCCACAAGCTGTTTGCCGGGGGTCACCAATCCCGAGCTTTCGCCGTGCTTGGCATTACTTAACCCCAACGATTGTGGTGACTGTTGATCTTCTCCGGAAAAGAAAATTATTTTTATTCCATTCCAATCCAGTGCCTGCTTGAGGATTTGTTTACATTCATGGAATACACAAATGAAAAGAATACATAAATATTTCTCTATATAAACATGGAATTTATTCTTAAGTACCGATCAACTTGTACGAAATTTTGACAATTTTGCTTGCCCTGAGGATGGGTGCGACTTGCACCCGAAACGTCGGCAACGAAATATAGATTTTTATTATTTATCCTGGCTGCTGTTCCTGGGAAGGCTCCCGTTCCTGTTTCCAATTTCTCTATACATTTCCAATAGGAGAAATCGTAACTTTAAGAATTAATAACTCAAAAAGTTATAGGAATTTTGGGACCCGAGTATTTTTCCGGGACTCTCTATAACGTCCTCTATATGACTGCAAAATTTCGTTTCAAAATTCTAATGGGAAGTTGGTCAAACAGAGCGTGACAGACGGACAGACAGACAGACGGACACTCCGCAATTATTATATATAGATAATTGATTTTGTTAACACGAGTTAGCAAAAAAAAAAATTTTATACCCGCCAACGGCGGACCCTCGCATTTTCTTGATTATGAAAAAAAAAAAGATTATTATTATTTATTAAAGCTTTTGTGGTTTGAAATATTATTATTAGGAGAATTTTTAATTATTAATTAATTAATCAGTCAGTTCACTTGAGTCGGAGCAAGTGCACAGTGCTTGATAACGGCTGCAGAATAAGCAGTTGAAACGTTGTACAGTATTTATATATTTTTAATAAATATTTAATACAAAAATGTGGTCTATAATTAAAAATTCTCCTAATAATATTATTATTATTACTATTCCAATCCAGTGCCTGCATGAGGATTTGTTTACTTTCATAGAATACACAAATGCAAAGAATACATGATTCCTCATAGATTTTCTATAGGAGAAATTGTAACTTTAGGAATTCATAACTCAAAAAGCTCTAGGAATTTCGGGATGAAAATAATTTTCCTGTAAACCCAAGAATGTCTTCTTTAAGCATATAAAATTTGATTTCAAAATTACAGGAAGTTGCCTAAATAAAGTGTGACAGACAGACAGAGGAACATTAGCGAATTATATAAATAGTATCAATATATAAAAGGTAAAATACACTCGGTTATGTGTTTCAAGGTTTTTTATTATTATTAATTACAATTAACACTTAATACGTATTTCGACATTACTGTCAACCTCAGAAGTGGTTTTTTTTTAAATATATTTTTAACTTAACTAGCTGCGCCACCTGCCTCCGGGGAGCAGCTATTAAGGGAAATAATGACCTCCGATCCATGAGTTAAATATTTACTTCTATTTTTTATTAGAAAAGAAATAATCAACTTTATATTTATATACAATGGAGATTCACATTCAATTCACAGGATTGCAACTCAATTTGAGAGATTTAATTATTAAAATTAATTTAGTTTAATTATTCATAATGACTGATAGAAAGAACCCAATGCTTTTGAATAGGTCAAAATGCAAGATTTTTTTTTAGCCGATCCATTTGAGTATTTTTTCTGCAGTCTCCTTAGCATCCTCAATAAAAGTTCAAAATTCCAGACCGTGACAGACAGACAGACATTTCGTTATTTCAAAAGAAGTTTTTTTTTATTTATTTAAAATCTTTTTTGACTTTTATTTATTTATTTTTTTCAGATCGCACCTTTCCAAGACTTTTTTCTCCCCTAATTAATTAAAACGCTACTTTGCAATTGATTATAGCATTTCCACAGCCGAAATTGAAAATGCCCCAATTACAAACTTTAATATTTCCACCCCCCATCCCGCGTATATTATAGCGGTTTACAGCATATAAAAAAATTTTTGATGTACATCTAATAAAATGGTTAAAAATATCAAAAAAAATAAATAAAGTTATGAGAGAATTTATTGTGTATGAAATTTTCGACAACTTTTCTTATAACCTTTTGGAGGCAGTTTTGTGAGTCCTTAAATGAGTTCAAATAACATTTCAAGAGAGCTGTTAAATTTTTTTTAAGAGAAACTTCTCACATTAAAAGGAGTGTAAAAGATATACGAGTTGTTTCTGAATACACGGTTCTCTATACGTAGATAGAGAATTTTTTAAATATAATGACGTTGTGAATGGTTTGGTTAAAGTAGTGCAGTGGGGAAGTCGGATTTTGATTCTTAAAAGGATTAGTTCGAATCCTTTCTTACCTATATATACTAAGATATAGAGAGAAAGATTTCGGCGGGCTTCGCGCCTGGTCGGGGGACTTCGCCCTCTGGACCCCCCCCACCAGCTAGCTCAGACTTGACTGCGGCGGACCCTCGCCTTTTCGTAATTATGAAAATAAAATTATTATTATTCCATTCTAATCCAGTGCCTGCTTGAAGATTTGTTAACATTCATGGGATACACAAATGCAAAGAATACATATACATTTCCTATGGGAGAAATCGTAACTTTAGGAATTAATAACTCAAAAAGTTGAAGAAATCTCGGGATGAAAATAATTTTCCTATAATCCCGAGGTCTTCTTTAAGCATATAAAATTTCATTTCAAAATTCCAACGGGAAGTTGCCTAAATAGAGCGTGACAGACAGACGACGGACATTAGTGAATTATATATATAGATATTTTCTCATATTTATAAATTTTACATTTTGAATATTAATAATCAGCTGAAATAAATATCGATGTGACAGCACAGAACACAACTTTCAATTAAAGTGTTGTGCGACCAGTCACACCATATTTTTTTGATATAATTCCAAGTTAATAATTTTGAAGCTAAAGATGCCCTAATCAAACTGCAAGTTGAAGGCAGGCAATAAAGATGCGTAACGTAAGTAACCTTCACGTGTCTTAATATATCAAAGCCACCAAGTAGATAATCATTCCCTCGGGATACTCGTAAACTACATTTATAGACTACGTACAGTATGTAGATCATTATTAAAGTCTAGAGTTGTGTGTGGGTTGGCTATATATTACAAGTCTTCGAATGGACCAATTAATTTTCATTTATTTATTATTCTAACTATTGGGCAGGCTGTAGCTGAACACTTTTTTAAAGAACGAAAAATAAAAGTGTTTTTAACTTATTTTAATTAAATGTTAGCCAATATAATTTAAATTTTTTTTTTTTTTTGTTTAGGATTGCTAACTCCTTTCATGAAGCACAAGATTGCTTTGCTTAAGGGAGAGAGACTTATTAATAAATATTAGTATTTTTACGTTTCGGTCATCCTCACGGACCAATAAAATATCTCTAATTGTTAGGGTCCGACCGAAATAAGATTTTCAGCCGAAACCGAATTTCGGCCTCAATCTTACAGTTAGTTTCGGCCGAAATCGAAACTTGTATTTCCTATCAGAGGCATATATAGACATTTTTTTTTTTTATAACTAAATTTTTCCGCCCCTTTTGCGGAACCAAAGTTTTCCGCCCTGCGGGGAAATTTTTTCCCCTCCCGTGAAAAAAATTCTTTCCTCCCTCCAGTGTAAATGATTTTGACTTTTTTTTTGGCGTGCGAGTCTCATCCCATATTTTCAGACTCAGGTTTCGGCTACATTTTGGCCGAAACCGAAACCAGGATTTTTGGCCGAAACTGGCCGAAACCGAATATTCAGTCGGTTCCTAGTAATTGTATACCGATATATTAGGATTCAAGATGTAAAATTTATAAATATGGGAAAATATTTAAATTTTGTTACCATGGCCTAATATCTTTCCTATGAAGTTCAAGAGTAAAGTGTGTTTCAAACAATTTTGAGAGCAAAATGAGAATATACATTTTAAAAAGGAACTAAAAAATAATTGATTTATGAATTTTAATCAAAATCTTTGGAGCGAATTTTGAGAAAATCGAAAAAAACTGAAAAAGTGCATCAGTAAAGTTCTAGTACTTTTTGGTCGATTTTGATCAAAATCTTCGTGACACGTGCCACGGAGGTGCCTAACTTTAATATAAAATTTCAATATCGTAGCTCTTTTCGTTATTGAGATATTTTGTTCACAGACAGACCATTTTGCGGGACCCACTTTTTTGAACTCATGAGAATTCAAAATCTTGACATGAATCCAATTACTTTCTCTATAGTAACATACGTATAGGCCTATAGGTAAAAGAAAGATAAAATTATTCGAGATTATGACTTTCGAGAATTTTTTAACTCCTCATCAATAAAATGCATTTTGAGATTGGAGGCATTTTAGTCCAGTTGATATGATCGAAATAATAATCATCCGAAGGTAATGTTTTTGCAGGTTATTTGGGGGTTCTCTAGGATGTCTATCCTAAGTTTTCGACCTCGAGGACGCCTTGCTAACTTGGAGGGGAAGGAAGTGAAAAAACCTCAAAAATCTTGAACTTTTTTTAATTTTTCGCTTATATCTCGTAAACTAAGCATATTTTGTCTACCATAGTCCAATGCAAAGTTGTAGAGTATTAAATTTGCTATAATTTGGTTTATAAAAAGAATTTGTAAACGCAATATTAACCGAGATACGGCCGGTCAAAATTAGACCAAATTTTATTAATACATTTTGACCGACCGTTTTTGCGTTAATATTGGGTTTACAAATTCGTTTTATGAACCAAATTTTAGCAAATTTAATACTCTACAAATTTGTATTGTGCTATGATGCGCAGAATACGCTTAGTTTACGAGATATAAGCGAAAAACTGAAAAAAGAGGTCTTTACCCCTCTTTCACCTAAGTTAGTACATGGTCGAAAACTCAAGATAGACATCCTAGAGTACCCCCAAATAGCCTGTTAAAACTTTGAAATACTTCCAATAATATTTGAGAAAAAAAAAAGATTCTTTTTAGAAAATAGAGGAGGGAATCTTGAGTTGGACTCAAGAGAATCCCTCAATGGCAAAGACCTCCGGGAAAGAGGAGGGATTTTCTTGAAGGGCCTTACGGTAAATCACCTGTTTAAGACAGAGAGGACGGGCAGAGACTTTTTTTTGTCTCTCTTGCAAACTTTCTTTTGATTTCGTGACTTCAAATTAATATTCTTTGCCCTTTTTTTATTATATTAATAGCTCTATTATAGATTCCTAATTAATTCATTTATTTATTTAAACAAATAATAGAGGAAATTAAATAAAAGTTTAGCGTAAAGAACAAAAAAAAAGTTTGAAAAAGTTGAGTGAGAGAAAAAAAAAAAGATTTATTTTACTTTATTTATGGCGTTTTCTCATTTATCCGAACAGAAATTTCATCTATCGATTAGAAAAAAAAAAGTTTTAAAATTGTGATCGTGGATTGGTCGGGGAGAATAAAATTATTTAGACACTAGTAATAATTTTATTACTTTCTTGAATTCATGTCAAAAATTGGACGTCGAGTTTTGAGGCCCCCTGAGTCCAAAAAAGTGGGTCCCGTCTGACTGTGAACAAAATATCTCAAGAACAAAAAGAGCTACGAGGTTGAAATTTTATATTTAAATTAGGCACCCAGCTGGCACGTGACTTGAAGCTTTAGAACAAAATCGGTCAAAGAGCACTAGTACTTTATTGATGTACTTTTACAGTTATTTTTGATTTTCTCAAAATTCGCTTTAAGGATTTTGATTAAAAAATCAAAAATCAATTATTTTTTAGATCCTCTTTAGAACAAGGGCGGATACAAGGGGGGGGGGGGTAAAATGAGGTAATTTCCCCCCCCCCGAGATTTGAAAAAAATTATTTTTAATGTAAAATTTAAAAAATTAATACTTAAAAATTAGATTTGTATTAAATATAAATCAAATTTTTACGGACGGGGGAAAAATTTTGTTTACGGATGTGAAAAAAAAATTAGTTCCACGAAAGAGGGAATGTTCCCGCGGGCGGCACATGAAAAAAATTTTGGTTCCGCGGGTGGCAAAAATTTTGCGTCTCTAAAAAAAAAAAAAGGTAAAATATTTTTACGGCCGGGGAAAAAATTTAGGTTCCGCGAAAGAGAAAATGTTCCGCGGGCGGCAAAAATTTTTGTGTCCGGAAAACTTCGGTTCCGCGAAAAAAAAAATTTTTTTCGCAGAAAAATTTTTGAGATCAGGCCAAGAAAAAATAGTGTGCTGTGCGACCAGTCACACCAGATTACCCGGGGGGGGCGAGAAACACCTCTGCATCCGCCCTTGCTTTAGAATCTATATTCTCATCTTGTCATTGAAATCTTTTGAAACCAACTTTACTCTTGTGTTTCCATCCAAATTATATTTTCCCATATTTATATAGAATTCTAATGTATCGCACTGTCGGTAACAAAATAAATGACGACACAAAAAATCTGGAGTGACAAGCACAAAATTGAAGAGTAAGTTGTGTGCGGTGCAATCACACCAGAGTTTTTTTTTTTTAAATCTATATATTTTAAAAATAAACCACTTTTATTAAATATTTGATGTCCTGGTGCAAGGAGAAGCCCCGGAGAGGCTAGAGATCTCGGGTGCCACAAAATCTTTTTGTACAAAGTCGGGCAGAAAATTTTGCCCAGTAGTCTGTCTGTCTGTCTGTCTGTCACGCTGTTTGACCAACTTTCAATAATTCCGGAACCAAATTTTATATGCTTAAAGAGGACTTTCTAGGGATTACAGGAAAATTATTTTCCTCCCGAAATTCCTATAAATTTTTGAGTTATTAATTCCTAAAATTACGATTTCTCCCATAGGAAATGTATAGAGAAATATTTATGTATTCTATGAATGTAAATAAATCCTCAAGCAGGCACTAGATTGGAATAGTAATAATAAGGCAAAAGTGAAGGTCAAAGATCACATTATTTTTTTACTTTTTCTCTATTATAATAGTACTTTTTTGTTTTTAAATAAATATTAATAATAGTTTAGGACTAAGCTGGGCAAAGTTCGACAAATTTAGTATGCTTGTTATCTCTTGGCTTATCTTAACAAAAGCTCTCCACTCTAGTGTATCTAGTTAACAATACAATTGTCATCTTTATTAACAATCTTAAATAAATGGGGATGAATGAATTCATTCTTCAAAGGGCCTTAGATAAATATGTTCTGTTTGAATTCGGTGATAATTTTCATAATACAATCTCAATTTTATAATTAGATTTTCTTTAAAATAATCTTAACAAAACAAGAATCCCGGACTGGACGGTAATAGATTTTCATTACCGCGCCTCGGACGATAACAGTTTTGAGAAAAATCTGGTGTGACTTGTCGCACAGCACACAACTTTCTCATACCTTTCGGTAATCGAAAGTATTGAGTTAGAAAATAGACAAGACCTGTGCATCCAAATTGTCTTTTATTTAAATTTAGACTGACGTTTTGGTCGGAGGTCTAGGCCATCTTCAGCCTACATACAATGAAAAAAGCAGAATCGTTTAATTTTTATAAAATCCATAAAATTTCCATAAAATCTATTATATATATAATTCACTAATGTCTGTCTGTCACGCTGTTTGACCAACTTTCAGTAATTCCGGAACCAAATTTTATCTGCTTAAAGAGGACCTTCTACGGATTACAGGAAATTTTTTTTCCTCCCGAAATTCCTATAAATTTTTGAGTTATTAATTCCTAAAGCTACTATTTCTCCCATAGGAAATGTATAAAGAAATATTTATGTATTCTTTGCATTTATGTATTCTATGAATGTAAACAAATCCTCAAGCAGGCACTAGATTGAATAGTAGCAATAATAATTTTCTTTCGGCCCTCGGGGTTTGGTGTAGAGGTTAGCGTGCTAACCAAAAGTCGTGGGTTCGGACTGATTATATATATACTCAAGTAAGCTATTAATTAACTTGTTTCTTATGATAGAGGCATGTTTTATCAGAGTTTATTTACTCAGGAGCCTTTAAGGCCCCTAGAAGGACAAGACTGCATTTAATTGATCGTACGAAATTGTAAATAAGACGGACAGGCATTTTAATTGATCCCTCCCCTCTCTCTCTATTCGTTAATTTACTTGAATTAAATTTTAGGGATTCTAAGCAAATTCATCCGGTAATTATGATTATGAAATTATTCGAATTTCCAATAAATAAATGCATTTGGATTAATCACGCTACATACCGTGATGCTCCTCTCTAATTCATTGGTTTTATTAACCATGTAAATTAAATATGGCTTTATTTCCAATTGAAAAAATAATGAAATATATTTACTATTGGATTTGAGGTTTTGAGGCCCTGTGAGTCCAAAAAAGTGAGTCGGTGAACAAAATATCTCAAGAACAAAAAAAGCTATGAAGATTAAATTTCATATTTAATTTAGAAAATCATGATATTACTTTTTACTTTCTCGTATAGAGAATATAAAGAGAAAGTATTGTAAACGTCAAAAAATTCGACTTCGAGATTTTGATGTTTCTCCACTTTTTAGACCTCCCTGAGTCCAAAAAGTCCATTTTGAGCATTATGTCTGTGTGTGTGTATGTGAACACGATTGCTTAAAAACCAGAGCAGCCAGATCGATGAAATTTGGTATATACTCCTTACACTAAAATTGTAGATTTCTATCAACTTTTGGAGTAAATACTTCACCTGGAAGTAGTACTTTACCTAAAAAGTTTTTTCAAAAATTTTGAAATTTTCAATTTCTTTGTTATATTATGATAAATTACTCTATTTTAAAAAGTTTTTATTCTTTGACATTTTTTCTAAAACTGAATATTTTTTGAAATAAAGAAGACAAAAATGTCTTTTTCAACGTTGATTATTTTAAAAACTATTCAGTTTTAGAAAAAATGTCAAAGAATAAAAACTTTTTAAAATAGAGTAATTTATCATAATATGTCAAAAAAATTGAAAATTTCTAAAATTTTTGAAAAAACTTTTTAGGTAAAGTACTACTCCCAGGTGAAGTATTTACTCCAAAAGTTGATACAAATCTACAATTTTAGTGCAAGGAGTATATACCAAATTTCATCGATCTGGCTGCTCTGGTTTTTAAGCAATCGTGTTCACATACACACACACACTCCAAAAGAATAAACGAGAAAGTTTTGGGGAAGTCATTCCCGATTGATTTGTAATTTGATTTTGCAACATATTTTATTTTAGTGTATTTCCATCTCTCTATAATAAAATAGTAACGTACTACCTGATTTTTTGTTTACTTTCTTTCACTAATTTTCTTTTTAATTTTGACTACAACTATAATATTGTATTTTCTTTTTTTTATCATTAAATTAATTATTTTTTACATTTCTCTATACATCATTTTTTTCTCTTGTATTATAATCTTGGAAATGTACATATATTTCCATTTTGCCCTCACACTTTACTTTTGTAGTTCATAGGAAAGATAGATAGCCATGATAACGAAATATAATTTTTCTTAACCAGGATATATTATAATATTTGCATCTTATGGTGAAATAGAAAACTCATGAAAAAAACCCTTCATGTATGTATCTTTATTCTTAGAATATAATTAAACGCATCCAATAGATAAATAAATAAATATTTTCTGATACATCTTGACTTAGAAACCAACGCAGGCCAAAGTGTCTGTTAGGGATTGAATAAATAAACTCTCATCAACAGAAAATTGAATTTTATAACCAACAGAGTTAAATAAAATTTATTTTACAATTTATACCCGACCTAGAATAAGAAATTATCAAATGCCCTGGGAATAACCCAAAGAGTCCAATTTGGATAAATATTTAGACAATAAAGAAATAGCTACAGGCACACAAAAACACCTTGGACTTGAATTAGATTATTCCTTTCATGTTTTATTCAAACTTCTTTAATATATATTATTATATACAGTGTGTGTGTGTGTAAATGAGATTGAATTAAAAAAAAAAACATTTTTTGCATATGCTAAAAAAAAGTGATTAAAGTAAGATTTTCTTTCTAAGAATATAAATATATATTCTCATTTTGTCATTGAAATATTTTGAAACATACTCTTGTGTTTCCATTCAAATTATATTTTCCCATATTTATATAGAATTCTAATGTATCGCACTGTCGGTAACAAAAAAATGACGACACAAAAAATCTGGAGTGACAAGCACAAAATGGAAGAGTAAGTTGTGTGCTGTGCAATCACACCATAGTTTTTTTTTATCTATTTTAAAAATAAACCACTTGGGTAGGAGAAGCCCTGGAGAGGCTAGAGATCTCGGGTGTAGGGTTTGGAAAAAACCGGAAAATTTTGAAAACCGGTTTTTCGGTTTTTTACAAAGGGGAAAACCGGTAAACCGGTTTTTTGTCAACATCTTAAACGATAACCGTTATTAATGAATATATCTATTGGAGGTCCAGGCATTCTTATTTTAGCTATTTGCTATGCAAATGGCTTAAATATAATCAAACTACCTGCGATCCGAACCCAAGAAAATTATTATTACTACTATTTCAATCCAGTTCCTGCTTGAGGATTTGTTTACATTCATAGAATACAAAAATACATAAGCTTATATATATTTCTCCATACATTTTCTATGGGAGAAATCGTAACTTTAGGAATTAATAACTCAAAAAATTGTCCCCGGACTTGGTGTAGTTGGTAGCGTGCCTACCTTCTATGCCGAACGTCGCGGGTTCGGGCCCCAGGCAGTTCGATATATCTTATATGGCCTAAGTTGCCGAAAAGACTGTGAATGTAAATGAAAAAAAGTGTGAATGTTTTTTTTTTCAACTCAAAAAATAGTAGGAATTTCGAGAGACGAGTATTTTTCCTGGAATCTCCATGACGACCTCTATAAGACTGCAAAATTTCATCATTTCAACGGAAAGTTGGACAAACAGAGCAAGACAGACGGACGGATAGACAGACACTCCGCTATTATTATATATAGATTATTTAAGTAGTGGAAAATTCGGATCTAAGGCCATTTAGATCCCATCCGTATTTAATTCAAATGATTGTTAGGCAATTCAAATGAAATAAATTTTTCTCGCTTGGGACGGGAAGCGAACCCGAAACCCCAAGACATTAGAAGCTAATGTCTTCTATCTGAGCCATGGGTCACGGGCTAATTTATTATTTGAATACAAGTATTACTGAAGAAAAAATTTAAAAAGAAAAACCGAATTCGGTTTTTCGGGAAAAACTCGGTTTCTCGGTTTTTGAAATTTAGCCAAAAAACCGGTTTACCGGTTTCGGTTTCCACCGGTGTCCAAACCCTACTCGGGTGCCACGAAGTCTTTTTGTACAAAGTCGGGCAGAAAATTTTGCCCAGTAGTCTGTCTGTCTCTCTGTCACGCTGTTTGACCAACTTTCAATAATTCCGGAACCAAATTTTATATGCTTAAAGAGGACCTTCTAGAGATTACAGAAAAATTATTTTCCTCCCGAAATTCCTATAACTTTTTGAGTTATTAATTCCTAAAGTTACGATTTCTCCCATAGGAAATGTATAGAGAAATATTTCTGTATTCTATGAATGTAAATAAATCCTCAAGCAGGCACTGGATTGGAATAGACATTTTTGCATATGCTAAAAAAGGTGATTAAAGTAAGATTTTCTTTCTAAAAATATAAATATAAACTCCCAACAATGCCGGGGGACGCAAGTCTGGGCGAGCTATATAAAAAATCTGGTGTGATTGGTCGAACAATATACAAACGGTAATTGAAAGTTGTGTCTTGTGCATTTGTCACACTAGATTTTTTGTGTCGACATATATATTTATTTTCCGACCGAAATATTAGAATTCAAGATCAAAATTTATAAACATGGAAAAAATATTTATATTTTAAACATTTCTAATTTTAAATTTTTGACATGAAACCAACACTTTCTCTCTATATATTAACATATATAAGTAAGAGAAAGTAAAAAGATGAAAGTTGTATACTGTGCGACCCAGTCACACCATCTTTTTTTAATTAGTGATTTACATGTTTAAAAAATTTCATTTGAATTGAAAATTCTAACAAAAAAATATAGACCAAATAATGTATTGTTCTAAAATTGAGAGTTTCCTTAAAATGCCCCCGGACGTGTCTTTTATTGTTTTTTTTTTTTAAATAAGAAATTTATGACCATTTTGTACGTGAACAACCGTGAGAATCGGATACCAACTCTCAAAAAGTAAATAAAAACATTGCAATTGAGCATCTGCATATTAGCGTCTGTTTTGTCCCGTAAAATAAAAAAAAAAAATAAAAAGGTTTATGGCCAGTGCAAACCCAGATGTGAACAAGCGTGGGAATTAGATGCCTTGCGCACTCGAAATATTAAAGGAAATATAAACACAGATTATGCAGGGCATTAATTGAAAGACAAATTGCATTTTGCATTTGCACACAGACGCCTCTATAGATATTCCTACCAGGCATTCTATTTAAGTAAATGTTTTGACATCACAACGTCTTACAATGCCGGGTAGGGAGGCATGCACAAAAAAGTTGGATAAGCACATCTAAAGGGTATAAGATAATTACTTATAAATAATAATAAAATAAGCTAATTTGTTTTAAGTGTCTAATGGATGGATGGCCTCGAAGTGTGTAAATAATATAATATAATATATAAGAGAAAGTAAAAATGATGGATTAGAGAAATATATAAAATAATTAATTTAATAAAATCTTATAGTTGTAGTCAAAATTAAAAAGAAAATAGTAAATAATGATAGAGTAAACAAAAAACAGGTAGTACGTTACTATTTTATTATATACAGAATGAAAATCTCTAAAATAAAATATGTTGCAAAATCAAAGTAATAACATAATTTTCTAACTGATGGCCTCAAAGTGTGGAACGTCACCCTTTTGGCATCGGTAATGACCATATAAATGAATATATGTCAGCAGTCGAGAGCGAAATAAAAAAAATTGGTGTGACTATTCGCACAGCATACAGGTAAGAGAACGTTGTATCGTTGAAGCAGTCGAGAGGGAAATAAAAAAATCTGGAGTGACTGTTCACAGAACATACAACGTTCTCTTACCTTCGGTAATTGTACGTTGTATGTTCTGTGAACAGTCACTCCAGATTTTTTTATTTCCCTCTCGACTGCTGAGGCTATTTAAGTTACATATATTCATTTATATGGTCATTACCGATGGCGAAAGAGGGACGTTCCACACTTCGAGGCTATCAATCCATAAGAAAGTTCTGCGCTTTTTACACCAGATTTTTTTGCTTTCTCTTGCCTATACATATCAAGAAAGAGAAAGTATTCATGTCGTGATTTTGATGAAAAAAAAAAGGGTCTCGCAAAATGGAATTTCCCTGTTCAAAATCAAGTATGAAGGAAATAAGCTACAAGGTTGAAATCTTATATTTAAGTTAGGTACACTTCCTGGCATGTAACAGAGAGATTTTGAACAAAATCGGCCAAAAAGTACTAGTACTTTACTGATGTACTTTTTCATTTTTTTTCTATTTGCTCAAAATCCGCTCAAACGATTTTGATTAAACTTCATAAATGAATAATTTTTTTGATCTTTTTTAAAATGTATATTCTCATTTTGCCCTTGAAATTGTTTGAAGCACACTTCACTCTTGGACTTTATTGGAAAGAACTGTTTATAAATTTTACATCTTGAATTTTAATATATCGGTGGAAATTAAAATGTGACAAGCATAGAGCCAACTTTCAATTACCAAAGTTGTGCGACCACTCACACCAGATTTTAAAAATCCTTTCTAAGCATTTAATCTCAAGTCACTGAATATAAATCCAGAGATGGAAGAAAGAACGTCACATAACCTTAGAGAATGAATGGACTTTCATTCCCACCTCCCCGAATAAGCGATTTTTTTAAGTAACCATAAAAAAAAAGAAAAAGGCAACGTCTCCCAAAATTGACCATTAGGTAGATTCCTTAAAGGTAAAGAAAGGCAAGAGATGTTATTAACTTTGCCTTGAAAGGGTCCATCAACGATATAATGTCAAAATAAAAGGACTATCTTGACTGGCGGAAATCCGGAGAGTTGATAACGCTCACAAAAGATCCCACCGCCTCGAAATCTCAAGTTCAAATTGAACATTTAATCATTTGTCTATTGCGTATTATAAACCACTGTCTGATAAAACTAATGAATTTTTCATTTTTTTTTTTTTTTTTTTTTTTGATGTTTCATAAAAGGATTAGATAAATTGAAATTTATTTTGAAATGTGTGCGGATTTATATCTGAACTACAGACACACAGACCATTTTGCGGGACCCACTTTTTGGACTCAGGCTAAACATCAAAATCTCGACATTGGATTTTTGACATTATTCCAATACCTTCTCTTTCCATCTATATATTAACATAATAATAATAGAGTGATTTTGTTGACTGAGTATTTGAAGCTATTCTTGGATATTTGGGTAGCGGCCCAATATTATAATTATCTAATTGGAGAGCAGAGGGGGTCGGTCGGTTGAGTGGAACGGTAATTGTGAGAAGAGAGCGAGAATAATGATCTGTAAATAAAAATGTAAAATTTTCGTGCTCCAAGAGGCATTAGCCTCAGAGCAAAATAAAATCTATCTATCTATCTATCTATCTATTCCAAAAATGCCATCAGTTTTGCCCCATCACGTCAGATTTTAGAGCTATAGAGGAAATAAAATTTTAATAGAAAATGTGCTCTAAGGCGAAACCCCTGAAAAATATCCAGAGTGTAATACTACATAAAAAATTTAAGTTTCAATCCAATCGGAGGTCATTTAGACGTGCCGCAAACTCTTCGGCGGGCTTCGCGCATGGCCGGAGGGCTTTGCCCCCCTGGACCCCCCCTTCAGCTGGCTCGGGCCCGCCTGCGGAGGACCCTTGCCTTTTCTTCTTAAATATGAAAATGAAATTATTATTATTCCATTCCCATTCAGTGCCTGCTTGGTGATTTGTTTACATTCATGGAATACACAAATGAAAAGAATACATAAATATTTCTCTATACATTTCCTATGGGAGAAATCGTAACTTTGGGAATTAATAACTCAAAAAGTTATAGGAATTTCGGGATGAAAATAATTTTCCTGTAATCCTGAGAAGGTCCTCTTTAAGCATATAAAATTTCATTTCAAAATTTTAACGGGAAGTTGCTTAAATAGAGCGTGACAGACAGACAGACGGACATTAGCGAATTATATATATATAGAGATTCATGAATTAATTTTTTTTTTTTTTTTGATGCTCTTTAAAATGAATATTCTCATTTTGCTTTCAAAATTGTTTGAAGCACACTTTACTCTTGTACTTCATAGGAGTCCTTGGCAACAAAATGTAAATATTTTCCCAATTTGTCATCTTGAATTCTAATAAATCAGCTGAAACTAAATAATGCAACTTTCAATTAAAGTATTGTGCGACCACTCACACCATATTTTTTTGATATAATTCTAAGTTAATAATTTTGGGAAGTTGCCTAAATAGAGCGCGACAAACAGACAGATAGAGAGACGGATATTAGCGAATTATATATATAACTATTATATTTTTTGTATTATAGAGCTTAAATATCTAGTCATGGCTTAGGTCCAATGGGGGGGGGGGGGGTTTGAACCCCCAAACCCCCCCCGTGGCTACGCCTATGCACTATACATACGTATATTATAAGAAATCAAATGCCACCACACCATATTTTTTATAAGCGCGTGTTAGTTTGCAATTTTGTATACTTAGAATTAGCCTAATCCCTCGAACCCAAAATTGTCGTTGGATTATTTGTGACTTTGTAAATAAATTTATGAGGAAGATAAAAGATGTTCTCTAGACAATTTATTCTTTTTTTTTAAGAGCTTTTCATCCTTAATTAATTTACTTCCTTATTTTGCATTTTATCCTGATTATATTTCACAGAGAGAAATGAATATTTACTAAGACAACTTAACATAATTTAATTATCAAAAAAAAAAAAAAGACTTCCATGCAAAAATAATCTGGTGTGATTGGTCGCACATTCTCTTTCGTTGTGTTCTGCCCCACACCCATGTTTCAAGGGCAAAATGAGAATATACATTTTAAAGAGCATCTAAAAAATAATTGATTTTATGAATTTTAAATAAAATTATTGGAGTGAATTTTTAGAAAATTAAAAAAAAAAAAAAAAAACTAAAAAATGCATCAGTAAATTACTAGTACTCTGCCCGATTTTGTTTAAAAATTTATTTTCAAACCTCAGGCGTGTGCCTAAATTAAATATAAAATTTCAACCTCGTAGCTCAATTCCTTCAGATTTTAAATTGAGCACACACAGACATGTCTATGAGACCATTTTGAGGGACTTTTTTGGACTCAGAAGACTTCAAAACTTCGAAATCTCGACATCGAAATTTTGACATGAATCCAATACTTTCTCTCTATATATATAATGGTATAAGAAAGTAAAAAATCTGGTGTGACTGACGCACACCAACTTTCTGTTACCCTTCGGTAAGAGAAAGTTGTACACCGTGCTGTTCACACCAGATTTTTTGTGTCGAGATATATATTTAGTTTCCGATAGCACCTTAGTTGCAAACTTGACCACGCGAATCATAGATGGCACTGAGGTACGAATGCTTCAACATCAGTAAAGTGTACTTCAAACAATTTTCACGAAAAATTTCACTTATATACTTTTTAAAGAGCATCTAAAAAATAATTGATTTTTGAATTTTAATCAAAATCTTTGAAGCGAATTTTGAAAAAATCGAAAAATACTGAAAAAGTACATCAGTAAAGTACTAATACTTTTTGGCCGATTTTGTTCAAAAGCTTATTTTGAGTGTCCGGGTGGATACCTAACTTAAATATAAAATTTCAAACACGTAGCTCTATTTCTTCATACTTTAAATCGAACACACACAGACAGACCATTTTTTTGGACTCAAAACATCAGATTTTTGACATAATCGCAATACTTTCTCTATATATTTCATATATAGGGTAGGAGAAAGTAAAAAAAGAACGTCCGACTTTGATAGTTTCTTCCCTTTGGGAATTTTCCTCTCCCCTATTTGCATATGGGGTTAATGCTATGCACGTTTGATCCATATCTGCCCCTGGAAATAAGTTTTCAATTTATAATTAAATTCCTTTATGTTATATTTATGATGTTATTATTATAGAACGACAGAATATCTAATATATCTATCAAATAAGTTTTACTTTTGTAGATCCTTTAAAAAAAAATAGAATAAAATATGACATCATGTAGAATTTTGTGTGTCTATAAATTGTTAGTGCTTCTTTTGATATTAATAAAACGAGGCAGAAAACTCATATTAAAGTTTTTAAGATGATATGTACGTATTGATTTTGTTGAGAAAAAAAATTCCCTGTTTTTACGACTTATTTAACAAAAGAGAAACTACGGTAGCTAGAATAAAATCGGAGAAAGAGCAAGTGCTTCGAATCTATTCAGGTTTATCTAAATTAATTGTACACCATTCGTAACTTTGTTATTTTTCAACTATTTTAATGTCCTTGGGCTTGGAGTAGTTGGTAGCGCGTCTGGGTTGAGGGTTCGGATCCCAGGCAGTCCGATTTGGATACCAAATGGCTTAAATAAGAATGCCTGGACCCCAATATATATATCTATATATATAATTCGCTAATGACCGTCTGTCTGTCACGCTCTATTTAGGCAACTACTTCCCGTTGTAATTTTGAAAGAAAATATTTTATGCTTAAAGAGGACTTTCTCGGGATTACAGGAAAATTATTTTCATCCCGAAATTCCTATAACTTTTTGAGTTATTAATTGATAAAGTTACGATTTCTCCCATAGGAAATGTATAGAGAAATATTTATGTATTCTTTTCATTCGTGTATTCCATGAAATCTTCAAGTAGGCACTGAATTGGAATGGAATAATAATAATTTTCTTTTCGCCGTCGGGGCTTGGTGTAGGGGTTAGCGTGCTAACCTCGTAAACCAAGAGTCACGGGTTCGGACCCCAGGCAGTCCGATGATTTTATTTAAGCCATTTGGTTACAAAATGGCTTAAATAGAAATGCCTGAACCCCGAATAGATATATTAAAACGAGTATCGTTTAAAGTCTTAAATGGCCTAATGTGTGTGTGAATGAGAAAAAAGTATGTTTAAAAAAAAAAATCAAAAAAATCTTGAATATATGTCGACACGAAAAATCTGGTGTGACAAGCACAGAACACAACTTTCGATTAGCGACGGGTAAGAGGAAGTTGTGTGCTGTGCGACCAGTCACACCAGATTTTTTTCTTATTTCCTTAGCAACGCACGCATTCCAAATCAAATTGAAATCTTTATGAATTTCCCCAAATTTTATTTATCATTCAATAAGCGCGATAAGCATGAGGAAAAATTTAATAAGATTTCAATCGATGTTCAGATATTTAATTTTTATCTCTACTCTAGACGCTGTACTTTGAAATTCCCAAGGATTAAAAATAAAAAGGAAGTTTTGTGCTGATATAAAATTGAATCTACAGATTTCCTTTTTTTAAAGAAAATAATTTCCCGGTTCGTTTGAGCATTTGATCAGAGAGAGAAAGATGAAGCCGAGGTGGGCGGGGCTTCTTTGAATCATTTCTGAATGAATCCGCTCTTTTTGTATACACATTTACGTAAAGATCTGTCTTTTTTACAACTCGGGGGGAAACGAAGAAGGAGGCGGCGGCGGTAATCTGACAGACAGACACACCCCGAAATGACCTCAGCAGAATCATAACAGTCTGGGCTATCAATGAGAGTGACGTCACCAGCCACTTGGCAATGTAACAAAAACTTGTTTTTTTTTTTTTTTTTTTTGTTGAGTGCTTGTGAATAAATAAAGAGAATTTGTCATTTGAAATTTAATTAAAATTCTTCACGTTTTTTTTACTTTTTATTATATATTTATTTTATATTTACTTATCAAAAGGAAAATTAATTAAAACACTTTTCTTTGGTATAATAAAAAAAATCTGGTGGGAGTGGTCGCACAGCACACAACCTTCGGTAATTGAAATTTGTGTTCTGTACATGTCCCACCAGATTTTTTTGCGCGCATATATATTTATAAGCATGGGAATATTTATATTTTGTTATCAAGAAGTACAATGAGTAAAGTGTACTTCAAACAATTTTGAGAGCAAAATGAGAATATACATTTTAAAAAGCATCTAAAAAATAATTTATTTATGAATTTTAAACAAAATCTTTCCAACGAATTTTGAGAAAATCGAAAAAGATTGAAAAAGTATATCAGTAAAGTATTAGTACTCTTTGGATGATTTTGTTCAAAAACTTCGTGTCACTTCCCCTAAGGGTACTGAACTTAAATATAAAATTTCAACATCCTAGCTCTTTTTGTTCTTGGGATATTTTGTTCACAGTCAGTGTATTTTGAGGGACCCACGTTTTTGGACTCAAAAGTCAAAATTTCGACATGAATCCAATACTTTCTTTTTATTAAAATACGTATATAGGTAAGAGAAAGTAAACATTATTCGAAGTTATGATTTTCACGATTTAATTATTCTTTTTGTTCTTGAGGTCACCCACCCGTGTATTGGCAGAGCTTAACCGCAGGGATTGTTTTTAAAAAATCTTACATATTTTTTTCTTTTTGTTTCAGGTAAGAAATTCATAGGCTGCTATTAGAAGTTTAATTAGTAAGTAACTTCATCTTCAATTGAAATCTTTTATTATAGAGTATAACTGTTCGAATTATAACAATGGTTCATTCTTACGTCACTTTAACACTTTAGTTAAAACTATTTTAAAACTTTAAATTTAATCATCATAATCAATCCGTCTAGTGACTTTACATAAAGTCGGATTTTTTTTTTTAATTGAAGGAAGTTGGCATCTCTGACTACAAACAGAATAGAGTAGAAATGTATCTTCCTGATTGAAGCTAATCATAGATTCTAATAATAATAATCGTGAATCAACATGGAACACAATTTTTAATGAATGGATGAAGCACTTGCTGTGATGACGGTGTCTAACTTCATGGAGTTGTATATGTTGCTAACTTCATTGCATATAAATTGTTACTAACTTCACGTAAGCGTCACTTACAGGTTAGTTCACTTGAGTTTGAGCAAGCGCACAGTATTTGAAAACGATTGCAGAATAAGAAGTCGAAACGTTGTATGTGTTATAAATAATTAATACAAAATGTGGTCTATATATATTCTGTATATATATATATTAGTGTTGGGTGATACTGTATCAGGTATTAAAAAGTTTCAGGTACACAAAACGGGTACGGACAAAAAGTATCAGGTTTGTAAGAAAGGGTGTAAATAATAATTTACATTTTGCCTCTAGTAAAATGACAATTCATTTATTTTACTTTGAAAATTTTTTTTTAGTAATAAAAACAATTTAAATAGAATCAATAGAAGGCGAAAAAGTTCTGATATATTTTGATAGTTTCATGTTGATACTTTTTATCAAGTTAAAAGAGTTCTTATTGATAGCTTCACTCTGATACAAATATCAATATGATACTCGTATCAGTGTGAAGCTAGCGCTGCTGGCTAAAATTTGTATCGGGTACATAAGTATCAGGTGAAAGTATCAGGTTCGAACGAGAACCTGTATCAACTAGTACCTGATACAGCAAAATCGAGTACCGACCCATCCCCCCCCCATATACATTGTATATATTATTATTCTAAATAAAAATTTGAGGTTAACGTTGAATTTAAGGGATTCAGGTTGAGTTGAAATAAAGTGAATTAAGAAAATAAAAAATTTAAGTTTGATTATGAATTGACTTAACAAACTTGGGGGAAAAAAAGAGAATATAAAAATATTCTGTTGATCTGCTCGTAGTTTTTAATAAATGGAATGATTTTAAAGAATAGATAAAAATTTTCAATTTTTTTTTTTTTTTTTGTTAAAGAGTAGATAGATATTTATTTAATAAGTTTGTATTTCGATCTATGATAAAAACAGTTCTAATAAAATTTAAATGAATAAAACGACCCAGTTGAAACTTGCTCTGAATAACAAGTAAGCAAAAAGCGAGGCAAAAAGAGAACCAACGGACGGACATCCACTGTAATTTTATATATATGTTGTTTTAATAAAATAATATTAAATAAAATATATGCCTTTGGCAGGATTTTATCCAGGCGGGATAGGAGCTAGTAGCTTTCACTAATTATACAGTAGATGGAAAGATTTTGACATTTTGTTTTTTAAATAATTCAAAATTTCAAGACAATCGACATCCACGCCATCTATCGTACAAAAACATAACTATAAATATTATTCATGAAGAATTAATTATTTATTAAATTTATTGTATAACGTTTCAACTGCTTATTCTAAATTCGTTTGTATATGCAATGAAGTTAGCAACATATAGCATCATCTCCCTGAAGTTAGAGACCATCATCAAAGCAAGTGCTTACATAAAAAACATGATTGTTACAAGAAATTTTAAATTTGGTTGAAAAAAATGAGCAATGCAGCTGGTTTTTATTTCAAGTTATTATTAAAACCAACGATTCGGTCCCATATGGGACCATCTTTAAGTCAATCCTCGCTAAGTTATATTGGTCCTACACAATTATAAATGGCTCAACCATTCCTATACTATACCTATCTGTCTATAGTCCCTGAAGATAGTACCGAAACGTCGGTCTTGGTTTTGATAAGTTGAAATAAAAACAAGCTACATTGCTCAAATTTTTTCCTATAAAATATAAATATCAACATTCAGCTATATACCTCCTTCGAACAAGAAATTTTTTGAATTTGATTTGAAGATAGTACAAAATAGTGACTATTATGAAATTAGTCCATTAAAATAATACAGTGATTAAATTTAAAAAAAACTATAATGCTTTTTATGCAAACACTTGCTTTGATGATGGTGGCTAACTTCATTGAGTTGTAAGTGTACAAGCTTAAATCCGCTGTTCGCTCATAGGTGGCGTTATTGAGCGTATGAAGGTCACGTGGACCCGCCATATTTTTTTTAAGAGCACGACGTCTATCAACAAATAGCAGTCAACATCGCTATCAATTTCGTTTGAAACATTACTTTTTTTGTTCGCTAAGTATGAATAATTTTCTGCCAAAAAAAAAAAACAGCATTTGTGAGAAGCTCTGCTTTTTTGCTTCAATTTAAAGAAATCAGGCGCTGAATCGCATCGGATGCTAGTGGAGGCTTACGGTGACAATGCTCTTTCGGAAACCACGTGCCGAGATTGGTTTCGTAAGTTTAAAGATGGCAATTTCGACTTAAGTGACAAGAAACATGAAAATCGGCCTAGGAAAGTTGAAGACCACGAAACCTGGTGAAACTGTCGATACTCACCGTTATCACCAACAACTAATCAAATTGAACCGTGCTCTCCGTGAAAAAAGGCCGAATTATCAGCAAAGACATGAAAAGCTGATTTTTCTTCATGATAATGCTCCGTCTCACGCGTCGAAAAAAGTAAAAAACTACTCGACTGGGAGGTGCTACCCCCGTCCGACTATCATCTATTTTCGTCAATGGGCCACTCGCTTGCTGAGCAGCACTTCGATTCTTACGAAGAAGTCCGAAAATGGCTTGAAGAGTGGTTTGCCTCAAAAGAAAAAGAAATGTATTGGCATGGTATTCATAAATTGCCCGAAAGATGGAAAAAATGTAAGTCTGAGCAAGTTCACAGTAGCTGAAAACAACTGCAGAATAAGTAGTCGAAACGTTGCGATTTAAAAAAATAATAATAATAATACAAATCACAAAAGCTTTAATAAACATTATTTATTCATGAACTTAAAGCGGTCCAAACATTTATTTTTTTTTAACTCCAATAGTTATATGCAGGCAGACGAAACGAACAAGTTGACGCTATTTTGCATTTGCATTTTGTAAGATGAAAACATTATTTTTAGCCCTGTCCGCCTGTATGTCTGTTTGAGCATCTAACGAGAATTCTACGTTTTTGTTTTCCTCTTATGACGCATAATTCGGGTGATTCAAATCAAATCCTAGAGACCTGAAATCACCTAAGAGGAGGTGACTAAGTCAAATCAGAGATCATAAATTCCTGCATTATAATCGAGATAAAAAAAAAAAATACAATGGGAATAGCTCTATTATAAGACTAAAAGAGATCATAACTCTCTAATTATTATTATTATGTAAATAACAAAAATGGAGCCCTCGGGTTTTGGTGTAGGGCTTAGCGTGCTAACCTTGTATACCAAGGGTCGCGGGTTCGGACCCCAGGCAGACGAAGATTTTATTTAAGCCATTTGGATACCAGATGGCTTAAATAAGAATGGCTGGACCTCAAATATATAAATTCACAGTTGCTATCATTAGTAAAAGAATTAGATTTTCTATTTAACTGTAGTTTATCTGTAAAAATTACAACGTTTCGGCCACTCATTATGTGGCCTTCTTCAGGTACAATTCAGCCAAGATTACAAGGGTTGTTACATCTGTGACAATCTCAATTGAATTAAGGCTTAGTTGAGAAAACAAGATGGCTGCCGCTCCTCGACCTGCGCGCCATCTACACATGAGCGATCGCAGCGCCCCTACATTCAATTTGACACGAAATTCAAATATTGTTTGTTTGTTTTTTTTTTAAGATACTGATAGGCCTATATAATATTTTTAAAAAACAATATTTGAATTTGGTGTCGAATTGAATGTAGGGGCGCTGCGATCGCTCATGTGTAGATGGTGTGCAGATCTAGAAGCGGCAGCCATCTTGTTTTCTCAACTAAGCCTTAATTCAATTGAGATTGTCCCAGATGTAACAACCCTTGTAATCTTGGCTGAATTGTACCTGAAGAAGGCCACATAATGAGTGGCCGAAACGTTGTAATTTTTACAGATAAACTACAGTTGAACCGAAAATCTTTTTTAATATAAATTAACAAATAATGAATATCGTTTATATGTAAAAGCTAAATATTTTTCGAGATCTATTATTTGAAAAAGATAATAGTATTCAAAATACCTCGATTCGGACTTTAACTGAGTCATAGATATATTTAACAAGACATGTGAGTGTTCTTTATTGATGAGGCCAAACATCCCATGGCCCCCGGGAATCGAACCCAGGATCTCCGCCTTTCCGGGGCATAGGCGTGCTATCCATTGCACCAGGCCACCGGACCCTCGACCTGCACCAATAAAACTGACTTCCCCTTATATGCAGTTAGTCGCGCAAGTTACTAACTCGTAACGAATAGGTAAAAAATTTTTCTTTAAAGTTTTTCACCTATTCGTTACGAGTTAGTAACTTGGGCGACTAACTGCATATAAGGGGAAGTGAGTTTTATTGGTGCAGGTCGAGGGTCCGGTGGCCTGGTGCAATGGATAGCCCCTATGCCCCGGAAAGGCGGAGATCCTGGGTTCGATTCCCGGGGCCATGGGATGTTTGGCCTCATCAATAAAGAACACTCACATGTCTTGTTAAATAAATCGTTTATATGGCCGAGAAGACTGTGGGAACGGGAAAAAAATCTGGTGTGACTGTCACACAGCACACAACTTTCTCTTACGTTGTGTTCTGTGCTTGTTACATTAGATTTATTGAGTCGGCCGATTAATTAGAAGTCAAGATGTAAAAATTTTATATTTTCCTATGAAGTACAAAAGTGTGCTTCAAAGGCAAAATGAGAATATACATTTAAATGGGCGTCTAGAAAAATAATTGATTGATTTATGGATTTTAAACAAAATCGTTGGAGCGAATTTTGAGAAAATCGAAAAAAACTGAAAAAGTACATCAGTAAAGTATTAGTACTCTTTGGCCGATTTTGTTCAAAAGCTTCTTGTCACGTTCCAGGGGGGGGGGGGTGTCTAACTTAAATATAAAATTTCATCCTCCTAGCTCTTTTTGTTCTTGAGATATTTTGTTCACAGACAGACTATTTTGTGGGACCCACTTGTTTGGACTCAGCGGACCTGAAAATCTCGATATCGAATTTTCGACATGAATCCAACACTTTCTCTTTATATATATTAATTAAATATTAACATATATAGGTAAGAGAAAGTAAAAAGTACATTAGTAAAGTACTAGTGCCATGGCAATAAAATATTTACAAATTTGATTTATAATATATCAGCGGAAATGTGGGCACGAAAAATTTGGTGTGACAAGCACAACCCGAATGTTGTGGGCTGTGCAATCACTCACACCAGATTCTTAATTTTAAGGCAATATTTACAAGAGCTCTATAATCATAATTTAATCCTTAATTTTTATTCATGATTCACTCATGTGATCATTATACATATAGATTATACAAATATTTAATTTATCTTTCAAAGAATAATTAATAATGATTCATCAAAAAACAAATTAATTTTTTTTTTGTACACCTCCATCAGTTGTGGGGGGGGGGAGGAATTAACAACTTTTTATCCTTCATGCAAGTAAACATAGGCATTCAGAGAAAATCATTATTTATTTATTAATATTTAACCACAGATGTGTGTGTGTGTGTGTGTGTGTGTGTGTTGGCAATCTCGGAAGAGCAGCAGCTGCTTAATCAATTGCTCAGCTCAAATTCTCTCTCTTAAAAGTAATTTCCAATCCACTAAGGATTGATAGCTTGGTTGGATGCAATATTCTAAAAAAAAAAATTAGATCTTAAACTTAAAGCCAGATGTTAACTTATCTCGGAGATTAAGTTGTATGGAATTTTTAGAAATTCATCATATAGAATATTTTTATATATTCTATATAGAGAGAGAAAGTATTGGATTCATGTCAAAAATTTGATGTCGAAATGCTGAGTCCAAAAAAGCGGGTCTCTCGAAATGGTCTCAAGTATGAAGATAATGAGCTTCGAGCTTGAAAATTGATATTTAAGCTAAACACCCCCCTGGAAAGTGACACAAAGCTTTTTAACAAAAGTGAGTGTGAATGAGAAAAAAGTGTGAGTGTTAAAAAAAAAATAAAATTGCATATAGAATCCCAAATAAAAATCTAGTGGGACAAGCACAGAACACAACTTTCAATTACCGAAGGTTGTGTGCTGTGGCGTAAAGAGTTGATATTTAAGATGGTGGGTGCCCGGGGATAGAGGCGTTGAACAGCCAGGCCCCCAACCAAGTGTGAGTTCCATTAATGCCGGCCCCGTTGCCAGAGCGCAAGGCGCAAGGCGACATCGACATCCCCATCGATTCTCGATTTGACGACCACATTCTAATGTGACCCTCCCCCCCCCCCCGCCCCCGCCCCCCATCACGGCTCATACGTTGGCCCTTCAAGGTTTCCATTTCGACCCTTGGCTTGACTGCTTTCCTTTTATAACTAATGGAAATTTTGTTATCGATAGCAACAAGTGGAGGTGCTGATAGGAAAGTGCAGTCTACGAGTATATAAACATAATTACATTCCAATAGCACCCGACAGGAGGCGATCCAAAGAATACACTTAATGTCCAAAAGAGGTGACAAAAATCGATAAAATTTATTAAAAACTGAAAACACTAATCTGGTAATTAATTAAATGGAATCTTGTAATAAAAATCTGGTTTGACTGATCGCACAGCACACAACTCTCTCTCACTTGTGTTCTGTGCTTGTCACACCAGAATTTTTGTATCGCAAGATATAATAATTTACAACCAGAAAACAAGAGTAAAGTGTGCTTCAAAAGAGTTCAAAAGCAAAAAGAGAATATACATTTTCAAGGGCATCTAAAAATATAATTAAATATGAATTTTAATCAAAATTGTTTTAAAGAATTTAGAGAAAATCGAAAAAAAGTGAAAAAGTACATTAGTAAAGTATTAGTACTCTTTGGGCGATTTTGTTCAAAAACTTCGTGTAACCTCCCAGGAGGGTGTCTAACTTAAATATAAAATTTCAACCTCCTAGCTCTTTTAATTCTTGAGATATTTAATTCACAAACAGATCATTTTGCGAGACCCACTTTTTTGGACTCAGGGGACCTCAAAATCTCGACATCAAGTTTTTCAGTTTTTTTTCGATTTTCTCAAAATTTGTCCAAACGATTTTGATTAAAATTCATAAATCAATTCTTTTTTGGATTCTCTTTAAAATATATATTCTCATTTTGCCATTGAAATTGTTTGAAGCACACTTTACTCTTGTACTTCATAGGTAACAAAATATATTTTTCTCTGTTTATAAATTTTACATGGTAAATTCTATTATATCGGCGGAAACTAAATATAAGTCGGCACAAAAAAATGTGGTGTGTCTGAACACAATTTTCTGAAGCTGACAGATTTCTCTCAGAATTAAGGTATGCCTATTTTATTTAATAAAAATACTCATTGTACAACAAACTAACACTTTATTCGAAATGTGAAAAATAAAAAATAATCAACATTTTAATATATGACAAAATATCTATATCTATATATATATAATTTGCTAATGTCTGTCTGTCACGCTCTATTTAGGCAAATTCCCGTTGAAATTTTGAAATGAATTTTATATGCTTAAAGAGGACCTTCTAGAGATTACAGGAAAATTATTTTCATCCCGAAATTTCTATAACTTTTTGAGTTATTAATTCTTAAATTTGCGATTTCTCCCATAGGAAATGTTTAGAGAAATATTTATGTATTCTTTTCATTTGTATATTCCATGAATGTAAACAAATCCTCAAGTAGACACTGAATTGGAATGGAATAATAATAATTTTCTTTTCATAATTAAGAAAAAAGGCGAGGGTCCGCCGCAGACAGGCCCGATCCAGCTGGAGGGGCTCCAGGCGGGCGACGCGGCTAGTTATTTAATAAATTCATTTAAAACCAAAAGACGAATGTTTGTTAACACAAATGTATATTATATGAGAAATTATTGTGATTTATTCACTTTTCAGACCCTGATGATGGTCCGTTGGGGATTGAAACATTCGTGTACATTGGTTGGACAAAACTCTGAAAATAAAAATTGATTAAATGAAAATAATTTGTTACATTTATATATATACATATATACACTCCCCTTCAACAAGAGTTGCTGTGACATCCTGATTCCTTCAATCAATTAAAAATAAGATCTCTTCCACGGTGTTATACCCAGATTTCTCTCTTCGTTAATGTCTATTAATTTTAGCCCTAAATATTTTATTGCTTGTTCCCTTTGTATTTATTTTTTGAATAATTGATAAGATATAAGCGGTGGGTTCGTTCTTTTGTCTTGAAAACATTCCAGGAGTACTAAATCATAGAGGTAAAGAGCCACTTTGTGTGAAGTACTTATGCTATGCACTCTGGTATTCATTGCAAGTGAATAATTAACTGACCCAACTGAAGAGGCTATTATTAGAGCAGATAATGAATGGCTGGTTCTTGATCCTGGTGGTGGAAAATCCATTGTTGATACATCTACTGTGTTTAAGTAATTCAAGTAAGAATAATTGCCAAGTGATTCGATCTTTCTGTTATTTGGACCTCCACAAGTATCGTTAATTTTATTTTATTTTTATGTATGTATATATATTAGGGTGTCCGTTATTTCCCAAATTGCCAACCCTTAATATTCGTATTAAATCGTGCCTAAATCATAATCCATTTCCCATTTAAATAACATGGGATTTTTGCACTTTTTGCAGTTTATTTTATTCCACTGAAACAAATATACCTAAAAATACCGTCAGAACATATTTTGTAGGAAATTTAACGCTCTACAAAAAAGGTCTGAATACTTTGTTCGATAAATTCAACCCCAGAAAAGTTATTCAAAGATTAAGTTGTATTCATTAAAACTATCGTTTTTTTTTAATTTCCATCATAATTCTCATTTATATCTCAATTGAACTCATACAGATGGATAAGAAAATAAAAAAATACAAGAATTAGATAAAAAATTTACTTTATTTTTAAAGGGTTGAATTTATCGAACAAAGTAATCAGACCTTTTTTGTAGAGCGTTAAATTTCCTACAAAATATGTTCTGACGGTATTTTTAGGTATATTTGTTTCAGTGGAATAAAATAAACTTGTAACCTTGTAATTATTTTAATTTTATTTTATTTCCAATTCTAATTTCTCAATTTTATTTTTTATTTAAGTCAATTCATTTATTTTACTCAAGTAGAAAATCCGTTTATTTTCTCTAAAATTTTTCTAACGTATTTTTAACGACTTTTGTATAAAATTTCCGTCGCCTCATGCGAACGACACGAGCACGATTCAATTGCTTTGTGACTCTCGTCCTGAACAGTTGCATTAGTTATTCACAATATTTTTGCGCCCTGCAAAATTAATTCGACAGCCCTTGTCAATATTATTATATTTTTTTTACTTTCTCTTACCTATGTATATATGTAATATATATATAGAGAGAAAGTATTGGATTCATGTCAAAAATTCGATGTCGAGATTTTGATGGATCTTCACGTTTTGAGGTCCCCTGAATCCAAAAAAGTGGTTTTCGCGACATGGTCTGTCTGTGGGTGGGTGGGTGGGTGGGTGGGTGTGTGTTCAATTTTAAGCATGAAGGAATTGAGCTAGGAGGTTGAAATTTTATATTTAAGTTAAACAGCCCCCGGGACCGGAAAAATAAGCTTTTAATCAAAATCGGCCAAAGAGTACTAGTACTTTACTGATGTACTTTTTCAGTTTTTTTTCGATTTTCTCAAAATTCGCTCTAACGATTTTGATTAAAATTCAAAAATCAATTATTTTTTAGATGCTCTTTCAAATGTATATTCTCGTTTTGCCCTCAAAATTGTTTGAAGACCACTTTACTCTTGCACTCCATAGAAAAGATAGGAGAAATGGTTGCCATGGTAACAAAATATAAATATTTTCCCATACTTATAAATTTTACATCTGAATTCAAATATTCCCTACTGCCGGGAACTAAATACATGTCGACACAAAAAATCTGGTGTGACAAGCACAGTACACAACTTTCGATTACCGAAGGTAAGAGAAAGTTGTGTGCTGTGCGACAGTCACACCAGATTTTTTTATTACATAACCCTTATGTATTCATATTTTTTTCTGGTTAATGACCCAGTTTTTTTTTATCTAAATTAAAATATTTTTTACGTTTCTTCAACTTGTTACCTGTTATACATTTTTATCGTTATTCATATTATTACTGTATCATTTTAAAGAAGAATTAAACCAATTACGTGTTAATTAATAATTGTTAAATCAAAAATTTCGTGTTGTCATTTGGTGTGTGTGCGTGTGAACCCTCCCCCCACCATCAACCATCTTCAACGACAATTGGCAACGGGAAACGAAAATTCATCCTAACTGGTACCCATCCTGGAGCCAGCAGAAAATCATCTATCATAAATAGCATCCAATCCTGGAGCTAACTGCATAATATTTATTATAAAGGGCACCCAATCTGGGGCAAAATTTATAATATCTATTATAAATGGCGCCCAACGTGGGGCCAACTTCATAACATCTATTATAAACTGCAAAAATCCCATGTTATTTAAATGGAAAATGGATTATGATTTAGGCACGGTTTAATACGAATATTAAGGGTCGATATGGGTCTGATATTTTATTTTAGGTCAAAACCTAAAAATTTAAAGGGCGTTTGCAGGATAAAACGCAATTTGGGAAATAACGGACACCCTAATATATATACAGGGGCGCCGGAACGAATTTGAATCAGGGGGGGGGGGGGGCAAAAAAATTTTTTTTAGAAAATTAAAATAATTTAATATGTTCAAATAGTATAAAACAAAAACAAATCTACTATGAAACTTTAAAAATATTAAATAAAATCACAATTTTAATAAAATTAAAATTTTAAAAAATTTGGAGTGATTTTATCAAACATTTTTGGAAAAATATGAATTTCTTCTCTTTTAATTTTTTTTAATTTAGAAGATTTTATTTTTCAAAAGTTTTAAAAATAAATGAAATAAAAGAAGAAATTTTGCCCCCCCCCCTGCCCCCTCCTAGAGGATGCCAGGGGGGGGCAATGTACCCTTGCTCCCCCCCCAGTTCCGGCGCCTATGTATATATACATAACTTACAGAAATAAATATCATTGCGGGATTGTATTAATTTCATTTTCGTTGATATTTATTTTACGATAAATAATCATATTTTTAGATGGGACCCACTTTTTTGGACTCTGGGACCTCACAACCGGCATCCAATTTTTGACATGAATCCAATATATACATCCAAGAAAAAGTAAAAAGGAAATTCAGTAAATCCTGTAGCAAGTCGACATGATTATTTTGTTTCTAATATCAACGTAAATGAAATTAACACAATCCCGCAATGATATTTATTTCTGAAAATTAGTAAATAATTGAAGCCCATTGAGAGAGGCCTCAAGAGGTTTTTGAGCACCTGCGACCCCCCCCCCCCTCGTTTCTCTTCGGCCCAGAGCCGTTTATTGTCTCTATTCATAAGCTGAGATGACAAAGTTATCAAGTTCCATAAGTAGTTTGAACTCTTCACCCATTTGGAAAACAACTTATGTAATTTCTTCCTCTAAGTGTATAAACAAACACATTAAGAGGCACGCACTCGAGTCTTACAATATTTATGTTTTTAATAACAAAATTGTATTTACCGTATATGTTCTTTTGGCTAGCAATACACTTTTGCGTTTATAATATAATGAGATTTTGTAATTTTATTTAAAAACTTAATTATGTAGTGTTCTACAATTATTGCGATTTTTTCTTGTCGTGGTCTTGAAGATTTAACCAAAAAGCCCAATTTACGAAAATTTGCCAACAGATGGCAGGATGGTAGGGCTATATTTAATCTCCTGTGTTTCGTTGTTCTTCTGAATAGTTTATAAATATAATATTATATATCATTTTTAACAGTATAAAAATATAGGCTTATAAGTGATCTGATAATGCCGTAAGATAACCAGTCCAGCCACCTATCGGCAGAATCTTCAACTATAACTACAAATCATCTAAACTTATTTTAAATTTCTCTTAATTAATATGTATAATCTATATATATAATTCGCTAATGTCCGTATGTCTGTCACGCTCTATTTAGGCAACTTCCCGTTGGAATTTTGAAATGAAATTTTATATGCATAAAGAGGACTTTCTCGGGATTACAGGAAAATTATTTTCATCCCGAAATTCCTATAACTTTTATAGTTAGTTATTAATTCCTAAAGTTACGATTTCTCCCATAGGAATTGTATAGAGAAATATTTATGTATTCTTTGCATTTATGTATTCTATGTGTAGCCGCCACTGATTTAAATAAATCTAGTTGCGTGCTATCTATTAGCCCAAAAAATAATTACTCAGGATGACCATCGCGGTGACGTCAATCAAGTAGCCACCTAGTCGCTTTACACTGCTTTCTTTCAATTCAAACCACCATTACTAAAATTTCACTCCGTGTGCAAAGGAATCTCTCTCTCTCCGAGAAAATTTTACTTACTACCTTTCACACAATTTTACTTTCTATTTACCTTCTATACATATATATTTGCTGAATACCTACCTGGGTTTTTTGTTTTTATCTTACTAGAATTATATTTTTCTTATCAATTATATTTGATACGATTTGCAATTTTACTCTTTGCAATTACATTCAAATTAATTGAATCTACATATCAGCAATCTGATCTTCTAATATTAAATAATTCTTACATATTTATTTAATATCAGTAAGGAACAATTTTATCATCAACCAATCTAGTCATTTCTTGGAAACAACACACCGCTATTGACTCATCAACTGCATTAAAATATATGGAAAAACGTAACATCTCTAACATCTAATATTTTGGACATTCATCTTATGGAAATTAATACAAACTTAAGTATCATTTAAATATTTTTATTCAACACTTTAAATATTTATATTAATGATATACTCTTTATACCTTTTAATCACATTCAATCACTTCAATATTAATTATTAATATCTTAATTAAAATTATATATTATATATATCTATATTTTCAAGATATTGGAAATATAAATATATAATCAATTTGAGAATTTGTAATTTGAGTACATTTTATTATATAATTAAATCATAAAATACCGATCACCTGTACAGCAAGACAAAGATTTAATTATTTTTTGATTTATATTAAACTTTTAATTTTTTATTTAAACTTTGAACTTTGATTTCTTCACCTAACTGGAAATACATTTCACTTACTGAAATTTGCTCTCCACACTATGAATGTAAACAAATCCTCGAGCAGGCACTGAATTGGAATCGAATAATAATAATTTTCTTTTCATAATTAAGAAGAAAAGGCGCCCTCGGGGCTTGGCGTAGAGGTTAGCGTGCTAACCTCGTATACCAAACATCGCGGGTTCGGACCCCAGGCAGTCCGATGATTTTATATAAGGCATTTGGATACCAAATGGCTTATATAAGAATGCCTGAACCCCAATATGTATAATAATAAATAACGGATAAAGTCTGTTTTAAAGTCTGACGTTTAAAGTCTTAAATGGCCTAAGTTGCCGAAAAGACTGTGTGAATGTGTGTGTGATTGTGAGTGTGAATGAGAAAAAAGTGTGAAGAAAATGCGAGGGACCGCCGCAGGCGGGTCCGAGCCAGCTGGCGGGGCGTCCAGGGGGCGAAGCCCAAAGTCATACATACGAAATATTCTCATATTGGTTGGAGTTTATGTCTAAATGCCCACAGAACAGCGGGTAGTTTTCAATTTGCTGATTTGATTTGCTAATCATTAAAAAAAGAAAGTATAGAGCAACTTTTCATACGTGGGCGCGCTATTATTATTATTATTATTAATATTAAATATTTAAAAAGTTTTGACATGTTTTTCTCAAAAGTTTGATACGTAATTAATGTTTTTAGTTTTTGATCAGTTAAAATAAAAAGATGAGATTTTTTTTATAATAAATTGGAAGAAACAAAAAAATATTTTTAAAATTTAAATATATAAAATGACATTTAGAGGAATAATCTGGTGTGACTGTTTGCACTGCAAAATAAAATTTATAAACATAGAAAAATATTTATATTCTCTTAGCATGGCTTCTATCTTTCATATAAAGTACAGGAGTAAAGTGTGCTTCAAAAGATTGCAATGTCAAAATGAGAATACACATTTTAAAGAGCATCTAAAAAATAATTGATTTTTGAATTTTAATCAAAATCGTTAAAGAAAATTGGGAAATACTGAAAAAGTATATCAGTAAAGTACTAGTACTTTTTGGCCGATTTGGTTCAAAAGCTTGGTGTCGTGTCCCAGTGAAGTGCCTAAATTAAATATAAAATTTCAGCCTCGAAACTCTTTTTGTTCTTGAGATATTTTGTTGACACCATTTTTTTTTTAACACTCACACTTTTTCACACCAACTACACCAAGCCCGATGGCGAGGTTCCTTTTCTAAATTCTAAAAAAAAAAATTATTATTACTGTTATTTCAATCCAATGCTTGATGTTCACATACATAGAATACATAAATGCAAAGAATACATAAATATTTCTCTATACATTTCCTATAAGAGAAATCATAACTTTAGGAATTAATAACTCGAAAAGTGCTAGGAATTTCGGGATGAAAATAATTTTCCTGTATTCCATAGAAGGTCCTCTTTAAGCATAAAAAATTCCAAACGGGAAATTGGTCAAAGAGAGCGTGACAGACAGACGGACATTAACGAATTATATAAATAAATAAGATTCAAAAAGAAGATAGTGTATTTAGTCGACGTTTCGATATTTTGTTCACATTTTGCGGGACCCACTTTTTTGGACTCAGGAGACCTCAAAACCAAAAAAAATAAGGCAAGAAAAATCTGGTGTGTGTTGTTGCACAGCACCCAACTTGAAAGTTGTGTTCTGGGTCATACCAGATTTTTTTTTTGTTTGTTTCTGCCGATACAATATTAAGTTGGGTATAGGAGACTTTGCAGCCAAGGAAATTAAATAAAAAACTTTTATTTAATTATTAATCGTCGTCGTTTCGGTCGCAAGTCACGACCTTCCTCAGGACGAATAATTGTAACAATACGTCCTGAGAAAAGCCGTGACTTGCGACCGAAACGTCGACGATTAATAATTAAATAAAAGTTTTTTATTTAATTTCCTTGGCTGCAAAGTCTCCTATACCCAATTCAAAGTCTACAGCCACTTCTCATCACTACAATATTTAGCTTCAAAATTATTAACTTATTATATATACATCAAAATCTCGACATGAATCCAATACTTTCTATATAGTTAAGAGAAAGTAATAAACAAATACAAAATCTATCATTTATTTTAAAAAAAGAGTTTTAATAAAGTTTCGATCTGTAATTGGAAATTGATTAGAAAAGAGAATTCTAAATAACAATGTTACAAACAAAAAAACAATTTCTTATCCGAAGTGGAGTCGTTTACATAGTAATTGAAAGGGTTAAATATGAATGAGTCAATTGTAGGCTTGATTGCTCATTAGGTTTCAATGGAGAAAGTAAAAAAAAGAGGGGGGGAAGGGGGTGGTAAAAGTGATTAATTGAATAAATGTATGAGAGAGTAGTGCCCGTGAATCGGCCTGGCCTCTTTATGGCGAATTAGTGTGATAAATTATTGAAATAACTCCCGGTTCAATTCACCCTCACTGACATTTGGAATAGACCGAAAAACCCATTGAGGGGCTTTGTCGATTGGAAATATCGACCGAGTCAATTATCCGAAAAAAAAGAAAAAAATTAGAAGAGATGATGAAAGTTTTTTTTTTGTTTTTTTTTTGTTTTTGTTTTGTTTTAGTGAAGATAGAAACAAAAGGTGATTTGATCTTCTCTCTACTTCAATTTATGAACTCGGCTTGAGAAAAATAAGGAAAGAAAAATCTGGTGTGTGCTGGCGCACAGCACCCAACCTTCGGGAATTGAAAGTTGTGTTCTGTGTTTTTTTTTTTGTAGGGGCACCCCAAGGGTGCCGCGAGAATGGCCAAGGGGTGCCGCGAGATATTTAGATAAATCAAAACAAAGAGGCGCGAAAAATAAAATAAAAATAAAATGATTTTAGTTTAGCAAGCGGCAAAAATTTCCCGGAGTGCGGAAAATAATCTAGCATTTCTAAAAAAATAAAAGGTCGAATAATTTTGACGGAAGGTGAAAATGTTTTCCGCAGTGCGGCAAAAATTTTTGTTAGGAAAAAAAAAAGAATGGGTGCCCCTAGTGTGTAATGTTATTCCCGACGCACCTTTGGGGTACTGTGGACTTCAAAAGGTTGGGAAACATTAGTCTAGACACTCCTGGGTCCCTGTCAACTGCGGATGACCGTCGGATACCGTTTTGTATCCAAATGGCTTAAATAAAATCATCGGACTGCCTGAGATCCAAACCCGCGACCCTTGGTATAGAAGGCCAGCACGCTAGCCACTACGCCAAATAAATTATGAAAATATAATTAATATTACTATTTCAATCCAGTGCCTTGTTCATATTCATAGAATACATAGAAGCAAAGAATACATAAATATATCTGTATACATTTCCTATGGGAGAAATCATAACTTTAGGAATTAATAACTCAAAAAGTTATAGGAATTTCGGGATGAAAATAATTTTCAAGGTCAAAATGAGAATATACATTTTAAAGAGCATCTAAAAAATAATTGATTTTTGAATTTTAATCAAAATCGTTGGAGCGAATTTTGAGAAAATTGAAAAAAAAACTGAAAAAGTACATAAGTAAAGTATTAGTACTCTTTGGCCGATTTTGTTCAAACGCTTTGTGTCACTTGCCAGGAGGGTGCCTGACTTAAATATAAAATTTCAACCTGCTAACTGTTTTTGTTCTTGAGATATTTCGTTCACAGTCAGACCATTTTGTGGGAGCCACTTATTTGACCTCAGGGGACCCCAAAATCTCGACATGGAATTTTTGACATGAAACCAACCAACACTTTTACTCTAATTATATAGGTAAAAAAAAAAACAAAAGTATTTCAATTAAATCAATTTAATGAATAAATAAATAAATAAATAAATAAATAAATAGAAAAGAGAACAAAAGTGAGTGGGGGGGGGGGGAGTTTTTGCTATCGATTGAACAATAAATTATTTCAAATTGGATTTTATCTCAATATTTTGTTTTATGTTTGTTATTTATGACTTTTTTCCCGAAGTTTTCTTTCGTTTAAGATATGAGTCTTTAGTGGTGGGACTTGGACACAGGACCCCCCCCCCCCCCTGTGAACGAACATTTAGTTTAATTTACGATTTTTTTTTTTAAAGCCCTTTGACCTGGAATGTTTTATAAATTTGATAAATAAAGAAAATGTAATATGTTGTACCGTGACGTGAGTATATTTCTTCCACTTGCTTGATTATAATAAATTTCATTTTACCGGCATGTTTTACTTTCTCTTACCTAAATATGTATAAATTATTGGATTAATGTCGAAATTGTGATGTATATACACGTTATGAGTCCAAAAAAGTGGGTCCCGCCAAATGGTCTCTCTGTGAACGAAATATCTCAAGAACTAAAAGAGCTAGGAGGGTGAAATTGTATATCTAATCCAGAGGTTCCCAACCTTTTTTGGCCCATCGCCCCCCGTGACGTCATTTCAGTTTTTGCTTGGGGGGGCAAATTTTTTTTTCACTTCCTCTGCTCCTCAATTTATATATTTATAAACATATACACTTTAATATTTTTATTAATACCGTCATCTATACTTGTTTATAAAGATAAAGTGTCTGTTTGTTTGTATTTAGGGGCTAAGCTCAGAATTTACTATTACTTTCCAAAACCTAGAGGGGGCAAATGCCTCCCTCAAATGACGTCCCTGATCGCCCCCCTTTCATTTTCATTGTAGGCTATGGCTTATTGTAATTTAAAGTAAAGTGTAAATAATAAAGCAGATTTATTCATGTACAAAACATGATTTAAAATTTTTAACAAAAAAAAAGTCCTTCAGATAACGTTCTCTTTTCAAAGTGAATAAATACAACAGCTTCAGAAATAATGACTGAAACGTTAAAAATTTTTTAGTTAAATTACAATAAACCACAATTAATGGCAAAGATTTATTTAAAAAATACTCCTGACCCTAGAAGTAGTAGGGAAAGGATCTTTTTTTCGGTTAATCTTTATTTAATGAAAACAAAAGTGACGTTTCGATTTTAGTTTGAAATTATCTTCAGAATATTTTATTTTTATGATAATATTTTGTCCTCTTCTATCCTGACCATTCTCTAAATAGGAGATTTATCTCTTTGATTTTCCCCCTTTTGAACACTCATCGCCCCCCGCTTATTTATTGCCCCAAGAAGAAGTTAGGCAAATCGCCCAAAGAGTACTAATACTTTATTGATACACTTTTTACTTTCTCTTACCTCTATATATGTTAATATATAAAGAGAGAAAGTATTGGATTCATGTCAAAAATTCTATGTCGAGATTTTGATGGATCTTCACGTTTTGAGTCCAAAAAAGTGGGTCCCGCAAATTGGTCTGTGTATGTGTTCAATTTTAAGTATGAAGGAATTGAGCTAGGAGGTTGAAATTTTATATTTAAGTTAGACACCCACGTAGGGCGTGAATATAAGCTTTTAATCAAAATCGGCCAAAGAGTACTAGTACTTGACTGATGTACTTTTTCGGTTTTTCAAAATTCGCTCCAACGATTTTTTTTTTAAATTATTTTTTAGATGCTCTTTAAAATACAAAACGGTATCCGACGGGGACCCAGGAGTGCCTAGACGCGAAGCCCGCCGAAGACGGGCGGCCCGGCTAGTTATACAAAAATTAGAAATAGAAGGGGGAAAATCAAATGCGCATGCGCACTCTACTTATTATAAGGATCCAGAGTTTAACCACTGTATAAATTTCGTTAAATTAAATCATTATATTTGGGTCAACTTTTTGAAAGGCGCCTTGACTTTATTGGATAAGGGGCTATGAGTCAAAGGTTGTCTCCCAGAGCTCAATCAATATTCATTTCAGAGACGAGCCGTCACCGAAGACAGCCTTGGGATTGGGGTCCTGCGACAAAATCCCGTCCCTCTGCACCCCTATTTAATTATGTCAAAGAGGAAGTCGAAAAAAAAATTCTGGTCGCACAGCACACAACTTGGGTAATTGACAGTCGTGTTCTGTCGACATATATTTGGTTGCCAGGAATATCTATATATATAATTCGCTAATGTCCGTCTGTCTGTCTGTCACGCTCTATTTAGGCAACTTCTCGTTCGAATTTTGAAATGAAATTTTTATATAAATAAAGAGGACCTTCTCGGGATTACAGGAAAATTATTTTCATCCCGAAATTCCTTTTTGAGTTATTAATTCCTAAAGTTACGATTTCTCCCATAGGAAATGTATAGAGAAATATTTATGTATTCTTTTCATTTGTGTATTCCATGAATGTAAGCAAATCCTCAAACAGGCACTGAATTGGAATGGAATAATAATAATTCTCTTTTCATATTTAAGAAGCCAGGGAGCCGAAGCCCCCCGAGTAGGCGCGAAGCCCGCCGAAGGCGAAGATGTAAAATTAATAAACATAGTATTTTTGAAAGTATTTTCTCTAACTTAAATATAAAATTTTAAATCTTTTTCCACAAAGGGAATTCACTTTTTTTAGCCTCAAAACGTGTATTTCCATTAAAATTTCGAATTTTTAGACATGAATGAAATACTTTCTCTTTATATTAAACAATTTTTAAAAATAGAGCGTTGACAATTTTTTGAACAAAGATAATTATCTATAGTATGTATATATAATTCCCTAATGTCTGTCTGTCTGTCTGTCACGCTCTATTTGGGCAACTTCCCGTAATTTCAAAATCAAAGTTTATATGCTTAAAGAGGACCTTCTAGGAATTATAGGGGAATTATTTTCGCCCGGAAATTCCAATAACTTTTTGAGTTATAATTTCATAAAGTTACAACTTCTCCCATAGGAAATGTATGAGGAAACATGTATTCTTTGCATTTATGTATTCTATGAATGTAAACAAATCCTCAAGCAGGCACTGGATTGGTAAAATAATAATAATAATAATAACAATAATTATTTTTTCACAATTAAGAATCCGCTGCGGGCTCTCTGAGGAGGGTTCCGAGACTAGTTATATAATAAAAAAGACATTCTTAGCGCCTATTTTTATTATTTATCTACAAGTTTATTTATTTGTCCCTTTTGTAAGGCTGACTAATGCCTTAAAGTTTTCTATGAAGGATGAATTAATAATGGCGCTGAACTTGGTCCCGTCGTCGTCGTTTCTCTCTAAAGAATGTCCTGTCTTTTCTTATATCCTCTATTCCTCTCTTCTCGGGTTCCTTTCTTGACTTTCTAATAGAATGCGATTTCCACCTGCTACTCTTCTATTCTTATGTACAAAAAAAAAATTATTTTTACTTTCTTTTACATAGATATATATATGTTAATAATATATGAAGAATATTCATGTTTAAAATTCAATGCCGAGATTTTGATGGAAATACACGTTTTGAGTTCAAAAAAGTGGTCTATCTGTCTGTGATCAATTTAAAACATGAAGAAATTGATCTACCAAGTTGGAATTTAATATTTAAGTTAAGCACCCACTTGAAACGAGACACGAAGCTTTTAAATAAAATCGGCCTTAGAGTACTAGTACTTTACTGATGTACTTTTTAGATTTTCTTAAAATTAGCTTCAACAATTTTAATTAAAATTCATAAATCGATTATTTTTTAGATGCTCTTTAAAATGTATATTCTCATTTTTCTCTCAAAATTGTATGAAGCACACTTTACTCTTGTATTTCATAGGAAAGATAGAGGTCCTGATAATAAAATATAAATATTTTCCAATGTTTGTAACAAAACCTCTTGAATTTTAATATACTAGTCGCGAAGCCCGCCTTCGGCGCGCCTAGCCGGGGGGCTTCAACCCCCTGAACCTCTCGCCCGCATGCGGCGGACCCTCGCCTTTTCTTCTTAATTATGAAAAGAAAATTATTATTATTACATTCCAATTCAGTGCCTGCTTGAGGATTTGTTTACATCCATAGAATACACAAATAAAAAGAATACATAAATATTTCTCTATACATTTCCTATGGGAGAAATAGTAACTTTAAGAATTAATAACTCAGAAAGTTATAGGAATTTTGGGATGAAAATAATTTTCCTGTAATCACGAGAAGGTACTCTTTAAGCATATAAAATTCCAACAGGAAGTTGCTTAAATAGAGCGTGATAGACAGACAGACAGACGGACATTAGCGAATTATATATATAGATTGTCGGAAAAATCTGTTGTGAAAAGCACAGAACTCAATTTAAGAGAAAGTTGTGTGCTGTGCTATCCTTCACACCAGATTTTTTTGTTTTAAGTTGATTCTGCCGTCGAGATTTCCTCAATCACAACACCTATATTAAGAATAAAATATTTACATCCGTTTAGATTCAATTTTGAAGTTTATAATTTGTTTATGATAAATTTCAGATCATTCTGTCCACTTAACGTTAAATAATTTACAAAATCAAAGTGGCTAACCCTGTAAGGAAAAAATGCCGGTAACTTTGTTCTGATTAGATAATAAATCAAAATGGTGTCACGACTTTGGGAAGTCCCTTGGCGGGCGAAGAGGGAAGAATTCTCTAATGCCTTTTTTGAACTCACTCTGCTGCTGCTGCTCTATTCAATGATGTCACGGGTTTTTTTTTTTTTTTTCAACTCAACTCCCCGTTCCATCATCTTCTGATTCAATGATCAGAGAACGAATTCGGAGTTTAGCCCGCGAGGCACAAAATATCAACCGTCAATCATTCTTCTAAACATTGTGGATAAATATTCGTATATGTACAATATTTATGACTTGTGCCCATGAGAAAATAATAGAGTGAATATAAATGATAAATTATTTTTTATTTTGGACAAAAAAAAAAATAAAAATATTATTTCTGATATTCTAATCTATTAGAAGTAGAAATTGATAGTCGATGTAGAAGATCCCAGTAGAAGAATTCATGGCATAATTTTCACATTTAATCTCTAAATTTCTACACCAAACGGAATTTTTAGTTTGACTTGCCGAGACGCCCCCTGGACCTTCCTCAGCTGGCTCGGGCCCGCCTGCCTTCTTAATTATTAAAAGAAAATTATTATAATTCCATTCCAATCCAGTGCCTGCTTGAGGATTTGTTTACATTCATAGAATACACAAATGCAAAGAATACATAAATATTTCTCTATACATTTCCTATGGGAGAAATCGTAACTTGAAGAATTAATAACTCAAAAAGTTATAGGAATTTCGGGATGAAAATAATTTTCCTGTAATCTCGAGAAGGTCTTCTTTATGCATATAAAATTTCACTTTGAAATTCCAACGGGAAGTTGCCTAAATAGAGCGTGAAAGACAGACAGACAGACAGGCAGACAGATAGACGGACATTAGTGAATTATATATATAGATATAAATTATAAATATCCATTCTACCAAATGGTTTAAATAAAAACGCCTGGACCCCCAATATGTATATTAATCAAAAACGGATATCGTCAGTCTTATATGGCCTAAGTTGCCGAAAAGACTCTGTGAGTGTATGAGTGAGTGTGAGTGTGAATAAGAAAAAAGAGTGAGTGTTAAAAAAATGCATTTAAAATCTGGTGTGTGTAACCCTAATTTTTAAAGTCATTTCTCTTATCTATATATATATAGAGAGAGAGGAAGTATTGGATACATGCCAAAAATTCGATGTCGAGATTTTAATAAGTCCAAAAAAGTAAATCCCGCAAAATGGTCTATGTGTGTTCAATATATACAATGAAGGAATTGAACTACAAGTTCGATTAGGCACCTACCTTAGGGGTGAAAATAACTTTTGTACAAAATCGGCCAAAAAGTATCAGTACTTTACTGATGTATTTTTTCAGTTTTTGCTTTTTTTCGATTTCTGCAAAATTCACTTCAACGATTTTGATTAAAATTCATAAATTGAGATTCTCTTTAGAATGTATCAATGGTAACAAAAAATTTTACTTTCTCTTACCTATGTATATATGTAATATATATATAGAGAGAAAGTATTGGATTCATGTCAAAAATTCGATGTCGAGATTTTGATGGATCTTCACGTTTTGAGGTCCCCTGAATCCAAAAAAGTGGTTTTCGCGACATGGTCTGTCTGTGTATGTGTGTCTGTGTGTGTGCGTGTGTGTGTGTCTGTCTGTGAACAAAATATCTCAAGAACGAAAAGAGCTAGGAGATTGAAATTTTATATTTAAGTTAGGCACCCCCCTGAGACGTGACACGAAGCTTTTGAACAAAATCGATGCACTTTTTCAGTTTTTCTCGATTTTCTCAAAATTTGCTCCAACGATTTTTTTTTAAATTCAAAAATCAATTATTTTTTAGATCTTCAATAAAATGTATATTCTCATTTTGTGATTGAAATCTTCTGAAGACCACTTTACTCTTGCACTCCATAGGAAAGATAGGAGAAATGGTTGCCATGGTAACAAAATATAAATATTTTGCCATACTTATAAATTTTACATCTTGAAAATCGAATGTACCCTACTGTCGGAAACTAAATACATGTCAACACAAAAAATCTGGTGTGACAAGCACAGAACACAACTTTCGATTACCGAAGGTAAGAGAAAGTTGTGTGCTGTGCGCCAGTCACACCAGATTTTTTAAATTTTATATCGTTTATTAAAACGTACTGTAAGGTCGAGAACTAAACAAGGGCGGATACAAGGGGAGTAAAAGGGGTAATTACCCCTCCCCCAAGATTTAAAAAAATATATATATTTTTTTTGGGAATAAAATTTTATTTTTAATATAACATTTTAAATTTAATACTTAAAAATCTGGTGTGACTGGCGCACAGCACACAACTTTCTCTTACCTTCGGTAATCGAAAGTTGTGTTCTGTGCTTGTCACACCAGATTTTTTGTGTCGACATATATTTAGTTCCCGACAGTACGGAACATATGAATTAAGATGTAAAATTTATAAGTATGGGAAAATATTTATATTTTGTTACCATGGCAACCATTTCTCCTATCTTTTCTATGGAGTACAAGAGTAAAGTGGTCTTCAGAAGATTTCAATCGCAAAATGAGAATATACATTTTAAAGAGCATCTAAAAAATAATTGATTTTTGAATTAAAAATAAAATCGTTGGAGCAAATTTTGAGAAAATCGAAAAAAACTGAAAAAGTACATCAGTAAAGTACTAGTACTCTTTGGCCGATTTTGATTAAAAGCTTATTTTCCCGGTCCCGGGGGGTGTTTAACTTAAATATAAAATTTCAACCTCATAGCTCAATTCCTTCATGCTTAAAATTGAACACACACACAGACACACACACACACAGACACACACACAGACAGACCATGTCGCGAAAACCACTTTTTTGGTTTCAGGGGACCTCAAAACGTGAAGATCCATCAAAATCTCGACATCGAATTTTTGACATGAATCCAATACTTTCTCTCTATATATATATTACATATATACATAGGTAAGAGAAAGTAAAAATTTGTATTGGGTATAGTAGGGATATATGCTGCCACGGAATTAAATAAAAACAATTGTTAATCGTTGACGTTTCGGTCGCAAATAACGACCTTCCTCATTAATTGTTAGATTACAATATTGACAAATATTGTTTTGAGGAAGGTCGTGATTTGTGAACGAAACGTCGACGATTAACAATTAAATAAAAGTTTTTATTTAATTCCTTGACTACAACCCTACCCAATACAAAGTCTCAAGCCACTTCTCATCACTTGTTAAAGATTTGTATATATATACTGTATTTTGGTATGCACCTTTAAATTACCGAAATTGTGCTGTGCGACCAGTCACACCAGATTACCCCCCTCCTCTGGATCCCCTTTTGAAACTAAATATATGTCAACACAACACACAACTTTCAATTACCGAAAGTATTGTGCTGTGACCAGTCACACATCAGATTTTTTTTTCTAATCAAACAAATTTATATTATTACGGCTTTAAATTCATCCCTTTTATAATATATATATATAATTGTTTTTAAATATCTGACATTTAATCATGAACAAATGCGTCATAGGAATGAATGACAGACAGGTGGTGTGAGTTAAAACAATTGCATCACCTCTCAAGCTGAAGCCATTTAATTAAATCTTGTGTTGGTGAGTGCAGCAGTCGGCCAATTGACATGTTTGTGAGTTCCCCCCCCCCTAGAGGAGAGGCCCTTGATGATGGAATGGCTGGCTGGCTGTGTCACCGAATGAAATATCGTCCACGACGATCGATTCCCCCCCACCCAACAATTTTTTTTTTTTTTATCGAACTCTACATATGTACATAGTTCGGCGTACATACTCTACCCACCCCTCCACCCCCTTAATCTAACAGCTGCTGGCGATAAACTTGCAAGAGAGTTTTTTGATGATGAAATCGCTTTTCTTACCTATATCAAAATCCTTTGCCGTTGCAATGAATATAAAGAAATAAACGACATTTTTTATCCTACTATATTAAAATTCTATTATCGAAAATGCTTTTGCCATAAAAAGAGAGGACAAAGTTTAAAATTGACTAGTGAATTTATTGAATCTATGATCATCAAAGTATTAATATGATTAAGGGGGTTCAGGAGCGACGTCTAAACGTACTTCCTAAAAATAACTAGACTATTATAAGGAGTTTTTTTTTTTAATGAATTAAATTCATAAGAGATTATTGGGACATCGAGCTATAAATTGTTTAATGACTTATTAAAAAATTATCGTAATTAATGTTTTTGTTATCAAGCAAATACAAAAAAACAATCTGTCCCAATATTCTTTAATTTTGTTTAAATTTAAAAATGAATTTATTGTTATTATTAATCACATATTAATCAAGAAATTTTTAAAATAAGCTTAGATGATTTATTTAAAAACCAACTGTCAAATTAGTTCAGCATTCTTGCAATAGATGGCAGGCTAGTCTAACAGCCGATCCCGTATTAGCCTATATTTATTTTTTTGCTTTTATAAAAGATACATAATATATAATAACTAGGGCTCGGATTTATAGGCACTAAAAATCTTCAAAATAGGCAGGCAACTAAGCACTAGAAATTATTAAAATAGGCACTTAAAAAGGCATTTATTGTAAAAATAGGCACTAAAAAGGCACTTAAAAGGCATTATTCAAGAAATAATATAAAAAAATTTAAAAAATTGATGTCTTATTTTTGGTAATTTGGTGTGATGGTCGCACAGCCCACAATTTTTCTTAATTTCGGTAATTCTGTACTTGTTTGCCAGAATATAAATACAAATCAAATTTTTAAGTACTAATTTTTAAAATTTTACATTAAAAATAATTTTTTTTTTTTAAAGTATTTTTTTTCAAATCTCGGGAGGGAGGGGGTAATTACCCTCTTTACCCCCCCCTTGAAATATTTTCTTGATAATTCAAAAAAATTTTAAATTTAGGCTATGTATAGCCCGTAAAAAATTGAAATTGGCTATTTGAACTTAAAATAGGCACTAAAAAAGGCATTTATAGATGAAATAGGCACTAAAACCCAGAATCAGCCAAAATAGGCATTATAGGCACTAACAAATGCCTCTTATTTTATTCAGAATTTTATGAAACGTATACATATCATATTGGCCTAAATTTTAAGCCATAAATTAAAAAAGGCAAATAGGGCGAAATCCGAGCCCTAATAATAACATTTATTGTTAAAAGATCAATGAAAATGCATTAAATATTATTAGCTACCATTCTGACATCTCTTGGCGAATTTTTGAATTACTTGATATTTTGGGCAACTTTTATGACACACAACGCCATCAGGCTGACATCCTCTCCATTTATTTATCTAATACATTCATTCCTCCAGGATGCCTGTAAACAAAGAGGAAACTTAATAAATAATAATTTTAAAGAAGAATTTCATGTCTTGATAAAGATTCTTTTTTTTTTTTTGTAAAAAGATCTAGGAAATTCACTATCGTAACAGCTGATTGTGGTTTGCTGGTAAATTAAAGGAAGTAAATGAACTTCCTAATTTTTTTTTAATAATTATTAAACTTTGACTTTCCTTAACAAAAGGATATTTATTTGAAAAATTTAAACAATTTTATTTTAGATCCTTTCATGTGAATATAACGATAAAAAGTATTGGATTCATGTCAAAAATTTGATGTCGAGATTTTGAGGTCCTCAGAGTCCAAAACAGTGGGTCCCGAAAAATTATGTCTGTGAACAAAATATCTCAAGAACAAAAAGAGCTATGAAGTTGAAATTTTATATTTAAGTCAGGCACTCTTTTGGGACATAACACGAACTTTTTGAACAAAATCAGCCAAAGAGTACTAGTACTTTACTGATATACTTTTTCAGTATTTTCCAATTTTCTTTGACGATTTTGATTATAAAATTTTTTAGATGCTCTTTAAAATGTATATTCTCATTTTGTCATTGAAAACTTCTGAAAGCCACTTTAATCTTGTACTTCACAGGAGGCCATGGTAACAAAAAGACACAGAAAATCTGGTGGGACAAGCACAGAACACAGCTTTCAATTAACGTGTGTGGTTTGCTATGCGACCAGTCACACCATCTATTATTATTTTCAAAACGAGTACTGCAGGTATTAGTCAATAACGAAGTTTAGGCCTTTTCAGTACACAAAATTAAAAATCTGGTGTGACTGGCGCACAGCACACAACTACCGAAGGGTAAGACAAAGTTGTGCACCGTGCTGGTCACACCAGATTTTTTGTGTCGAGTTATATTTAGTTGCTCTTAGCACTTTAATTCCAAACTTGATTCATAGATGGCGCTGAGCTACGAATGCTTCCACATCAGTAAAGTGTACTTCAAACGATTTCAACGAAAAATTTCACTGATATACTTTTTAAAGAGCATCTAAAAAATAGTTCATTTATGAATTTTAAACAAAATCGTTGCAGCAAATTTTGAGAAAATCTGCAAAAAACTGAAAAAGTACATCATTAAAGTACTAGTACTCTTTGGCCGATTTTGTTTAAAAGCTTATTTACACGAGTTCGGAAGGTGCCTAACTTAAATATAAAATTTCAACCTCCTAGCTCATTTCCTTCATGGTCAAAAATGTCCACACAGACAAATTTGCGGGACCCACTTTTTTGGACTCAGGGGACCTCAAAACATGTATATCCATCAAAATCTCGACATGATCGCAGTACTTTCTCTATATATAGGGTAAGAGAAAGTAAAAATACAATTTTAACAAACCAATGCCGGTCTCGACAGCTTTCAGCTTGTCTTCTTCAGTGTCGGGTTTGTATTTTAATATTTAACAATTTTCACTTATTGATATAAATCTTGTTACATTATACTCGTATATATAGGTGATTTTCATAAAATTTCTCCCCTTCTTTTGCACATTATTATTATCTTTTCTTTCTTGCTTAATTAGTGTACCTAAAATAGCTTTGAAGATTAGCATCCGGCTCTCATTCTAGAACAAATTTCGCAACCCCCTAAAGGGTCAGAGTTGGAGATACTTCTTTAGAAATTCTATCCGAATTATGGCCGGAGAGAAGAAGAAGAAGAGAAGCGAGACTTTCAAGTGATTAACAGACTTTAGAGTAATTGGGAAGGATATTAGGAGTTGGACAAACTTTCTGATTTCTGAAGAGCCTCGAGGAATGGATGAGAATATTAACAGTTTAATTGATTTTCATAAAGAAAACAAAAAACAATTTACTTTGTTCAATTTGTTGCAAATAATAAAATAACAAAAATGAAAACTTTTTTTTTTTTTAACTTGGATATTTTATGTGGTAAAAAATCTGGTCTGAGTACTGGTGGCACAGCACACAAAGGGGAAGAGAAAGTTGGGTAATGGGCGTGTCACACCAGATTTTTGCATATATTTAGTTTCCACCGATATATTAGAATTCAAGATGTAAAATTTATTAGGCTTCGCGCCTAGCCGTACATTCATGGAATACAAAAATGAAAATAATCTATATATAATAATTGCGGAGTGTCCGTCTGTCTGTCCGTCCGTCCGTCCGTCCGTCCGTCTGTCAAGCTCTGTTTGACCTACTTCCCGTTGGAATTTTGAAACGAAATTTTGCATTCTTATAGAGGACGTTATGGAGAGTCCCGGAAAAATACTCGGGTCCCGAAATTCCTATAACTTTTTGAGTTATTAATTCATAAAGTTACAATTTCTCCCATAGGAAATGTATAGAGAAATATTTATGTATTCTTTTCATTTGTGTATTCCAAGAATGTAAACAAATCCTCAAACAAGCACTGGATTGGAATACTTAGTAATAATAATTTTCTAGCCCCCGGGTGTGGCGTAGTAGGTAGCGTGCCTACCTCCTATACCAAACGTCGCGGGTTCGGACCCAGGCAGTCCGATGATTTTATTTAAGCCATTTGGATACCAGATGGCTTAAATAGAAATGCCTGGACCCCCAATAGATAATATATAATACAACGGTTATCGTCAAAGTCTTAAATGGCCTAAGTTGCCGAAAAGACTGTGTGAATGTGAGTGTGAGTGTGAGTGTGAATGAGAAAAAAGTGTGAATGTTTAAAAAAAAAAAATAATAATTTTCTTTTCATAATTAAGAAAAGGCGAGGGTCCGCCGCAGGCGGGCCCGAGTCAGCTGGAGGGGGGTCCAGGGGGCGTAGCCCCCTGGCTAGACGCGAAGCCCGTCGAAGGCGGGCGGCGCGGCTAGTACATAAATATTTCTCTATACATTACCTATGGGAGAAATTCTAACTTTAAAAATTAATAACTCAAAAAGTTATAGGAATTTCGGGATAAAAATAATTTTTTTGAAATCCCGAGAAGGTCCTCTTTAAGCATATAATATTTCAAAATTCCAACGGGAAGTGGCCTAAATAGAGCGTGACAGACAGACGGACATTAGCGAATTATATATTTAGATGAGGAGATATTTATATATACCATGGCAACCATTTTTCCTATGAAGTACAAGAGTAAAAGTGTGCTTTAAAATAATTCAAGAGCAAAATGAGAATTTTCAAGATATTTTAAAAAGCATTTAAAAAATAATTGATTTTTGAATTTTAATCAAAATTTTGAGAAAATCGAAAAAAACTGAAAAAGTAGAAAAGTAAAGTACTAGTAAGTACTCTTTGGCTGATTTTGTTTAAAAAGTTCCTGTTATGTCCCAGGAGGGTGCCTGACTTAAATATAAAATTTCAACCTCGTAGCTCTTTTTGTTTTTGAGATATTTTGTTCACAGACAGACCATTTTGAGGGACCTATTTATTTGGACTTGGAGGACCTCAAAATCTCGACATCAAATTTTTGACATGAATCCAATAGTATCTCTCTAAAAATATAGATAAGAGAAATTGAAAAAAAAATTTAATATCAAGAACGCGTTAGCAACAATATTTTTTTTTCTTGATTTTTATTTTAGAGGCAAATATGAAATTGTTAAATCCTTCAAAAGGGGTCCGATAACTAAATTATTATCTAATTAGAATTGATCTGTTATGAGGTGGCAATAGATAATTAGATCCAACTTGATGCGTGATGGGGCGACACCAATCACGAGCGCCTGTTAGTTATGCACAATGTTCAACAGACGAGATGTTCTGCATGCCTATTTAGAAGGATGTTTCGATTTTATCTCGAGCATTATATTAATATTTAATTGAAATTTACAAAACGAAAATATTTTCATTAAAAGCATTTCATAATAACACAGTAGGTAAATAAAAGAAAAAAATTCCGGTGTGACTGGCCGCACAACAGACAGTTTTCTCTAAATCTCGATAATTTGGTATTCAAATGGTCTTCCAATCCAATACCTGCTTGAGGATTTATTTTCATTCATAGAATACATAAATGTAAAGAGTATCTATATATATATAATTTGCTAATATCCATCTATCGGTCTGTCACGCTCTATTTAGGCAACTACCCGTTGGAATTGAAATGAAATTTTATATGCATAAAGAGGGCCTTCTCGGGATTACAGGAAAATTATTTTCATCCCGAAATTCCTATAACTATATGAGTTATTAATTATTAAAGTTACGATTTCCCCCATAGGAAATGTATAGAGAAATATTTATGTATTCTTTTCATTAAAGCATTTCATGCCGCAGGCGGGCCCGAGCCAGTTGAAGGAGTTCCAGGAGGGGGGGGGCAAAACACCCCGGCTAGGCGCGAAGCCGCGCCGGCTAGTATACGTAAATATTTCTCTATACATTTCCTATGGGAGAAATCGTAACTTTAAGAATTAATAACTCAAAAAGTTATAGCAATTTCGGGATGAAAATAATTTTTCTGTAATCCCTAGAAGGTCCTATTTAAGCAGATAAAATTTATTTTCAAAATTCAAAATTTTTAAAAATTTTCATCGTTAAAAGGCTTATAACGCTAATTAATCTGTTGAGAAGGACATCTTCCATGACATAATAGTTCGGATAAAAAGACCCGGAAAATGGAGTTTCGGTTCTTTTTCCTAAGAGCCACTCCCAATTCTCGTTAATAACAATATTTTGTGTATGTTTTAAATAAGAACTGAGGATGGGTCTTAAATGAAAGTACATGTATGCTCCTGTCTACATTTATTCCATGTCCCCTCGGAACAATTTTATCAAAATGCCGATGTATAAATTATGAATACTTCTTGAGCTTTCTAACTGCACTTTTCATTCTATGTCAAGCCTCTTTAGTAAAATTAATTTTAATAAGAATGGAGGTGGAACTTGAAGCTCAGCACTCTGCTTATTTGATGTAAAACAAAAACATGTGGCTTAAATTCCATTCTACTGGTAAAATGTCTTTGTGAATTAAGAGAACATCATCTTGATTCTGAAACAAACGAAAATTTTGTTTAATCTAAATATTTTGAGAACTTGTCATGAATGATAACGTATTTTATTATATATAAACTAGCCGCGCCACCTGCCTTTGGCGCTTCGCCTCCTTGGACCTCCCACCAGCTGGCTCGGGCCCCCTGCGACAGACCCTCGCCTTTTCTTAATTATGAAAAGAAAATTATCATTACTATATTCCAATACAGTGCTTGCTTGAGGATTTGTTTTCATTGATAGAATATATAAATGTAAATAATACATAGATATTTCTCTATACATTTCCTATGGGGGAAATCGTAAATTTAAGAATTAATAACTCAAATAGTTATAGGAATTTTGGGATGAAAATAATTTTCCTGCGGAAGGCCCTCTTTATGCATATAAAATTTCATTTCAAAATTTCAACGGGAAGTTGGCTAAATAGAGCGGGACAGACAGACGGTCATTAGCGAATTAAATATATATAGATATTTTCTGATAACCATAAAGACTTGGTTTTTACTTTCTCTTGCCTATATATGCATATATATAGAGAAAGAAAGTATTAAAGTCATGTCAATTTTGGGATTTTGATAAAATTACATGTTTTGAGGTCCCGTGGGTCCCGAAAAATGGTCTGTCTGTGAACACAAACAGAGCTACGAGGCTGGAATTTTATATTTAAGTCAGGCACTCTTTTGGGACATAACACGAAGTTTTAGAACAAAATCAACCAAAGAGTACTAGTACTTTACTGATGTATTTTTCTAGTTTTTTTCGATTTTCTTAAATCTCGTTGCAACGATTTTAATTAAAATTCATAAATTAATTATTTTCTAAAATGTATATTCTCATTTTGTCCTTGAAATTGTTTGAAGAACACTTTACTCTTGTACAGTGAGGGTCAATATTAAGTCCCACCCATGCGTTTTCTACTTGTGATTATTTCATTGTTTTTATAGAAGAAAATAAAAATCTTTATTGAAAATTATCTAGGTTTGAACTATGAAAGCAATGAAATAATCACAAGTAGAAAACGCACGGGTGGGACTTAATATTATCCCTCACTGTACTTCATAGAAAAGATGGCCAACAAAATGATTTTCCATGTTTATAAATTTTACATCTTGAATTCTAATAAATCGGTGAAAACTATTGTATATTATCTACAAATTAAAATAAGGCCTTCAATATTGCATAAGGAATTTGACAATATATTCGAAATGACAAAAAACGTCCTTTTAAACAAATAAATAATTCATCTCTCTCTCGGTCATGTTAATTTCAGAAGCAATTTCTCCTTTTTTTTTGTTTTATTAAAATGAAGAAATATGGCTATTTGTAGTGAGAAGAAGAATAAAATGAAAGGGAGATTGAAATTTTGAGCAAAATGAAATATGCCCTCATTAAAATTGCAATCGAATTCGATTTTCTTTCGCAACAAGTGAAAAAAGATGAAATCTTTATGAACAAAAAAGATTTCATTTTTTTTTCCTTTTATTTAATTAATACAAATCTGGGGTAACTGGATTGCACACGACACAGCTTGAAAGATATGTTCTGTGCTTGTCACACCAGATTTTTTGTTTAATTTCCATAGCACAATAAAGAAAATATATATATTAAAATTCAAGTTGTAAAATTTAAACTTAGAAAAAATTTTGACAACAATTTCTCCTATGAAGTACAGGAGTAAAGTGGTCTTCATAAGATTTCAATGGCAAAATGAGAATATACATTTTAAAGAGCATCTAAAAAAAAGTTGATTTTTGAATTTTAATCAAAATCGTTTAAGCAAATTTTGAGAAAATAGAGAAAAAGTGAAAAAGTACATCAGTAAAGTATTAGTACTCTTTGGCCGATTTTGTTCAAAAGCTTCATGTCGCGTCATACGGGGGTGACTAACTTAAATATAAAATTTCAACCTCCTAGCTCTTTTTGTTCGTGAGATATTTCATTCACATACAGACCACTTTGCGCGACCCACTTTTTTGGACTCAGAGGGCCTCAAAACTCAAAATTTGTACCTTGAATTTTTGACATGAATCCAATACTTTCTATATCTAGGTAAGAGAAAGTAAAAATCAATACCCAGGCTCATGCATACAAAAATTTATGCAAGTTTTAACCTTGAAATGAAAATAAACAAAAAATTAAAAATTCTTTTTTTTTTGTTCGCAAAAGAAAAGAAAAAAGCTTCAAGGCAATTTAGGTAACATCTACACTCAAGAGCATATGTAGTCAATAAATGGAGTGCAGCTTTTTATCCGCTTAACATTAAGATGCTTTTAAGTCCAGCCAGAATTCGAAACAGAGAGAGAGATGTCGTGACTAAATTTGATACGGAACAAGTTTTGCGAACCCGAGAGTTCGTTGAGGGGGAAAATTGCCTTACCCCCCCCCCCCTCCCACCCCTTTCTTTTAAAACGAGTTCTTCCTTTTTTGGTAGGGAGAGGGGGGGGGAGAAAGAGAGAAAGAGGCGTGCTAAAATACTTTGTATAGTTTAACACGATAATGCTCAAAGATTTCGTGACTAAATTTAATATATGATTTTTATGAAGAATTTCTAGTTTTATTTAGGGCGAAAAATAGATAAATCTTCGTGATTTACTTTTTTTTTTCTTTTTTTCTAAAAGAACGTGAATATTTTAAATGAATTTAAATAATATTTCCTGATTTTGATTGAACCGACTTTTGTATATGGCGGATTTAAGGTGGAATAGGAGCGAATTAGTTACGCATGTTTTTCCCGATAAGATGGCGTTGTGTGTCATAAAAAGTATGCCCAAAAAATCAAGTAATTCAAAAATGTGCCAAGAGATGTCAGAATGGTAGCTAATAATATTGAATGCATTTGGTTGATTTTCATTGATCTTTTAACAATAAATACTTTATAAATGTTATTATATATTATGTATCTTTTATAAAAGCATAAAGATAGGCCAAAAGGGGATCGGCTGTTAGACCAGCCTGCCATCTATTGCAAGAATGCTGAACTAATTTGACAGTTGATTTTTAAATAAATCATCTAAGCTTATTTTAAAAATTTCTTAATTAATATGTGATTAATAATAACAATAAATTCATTTTTAAATTAAAAAAAAATTAAAGATTATTGGGACAGATTGTTGTATTTGTTTGATAACAAAAAAATAAATACGATAATTTTTTAATAAGTCATTAAACAAATTATAGCTCGATGTCCCAATAATCTCTTATGAATTTAATTCATTTAAAAAAAAACTGCATTGAAGAATTCCTTATAATAGTCTAGTTTTTTTTTAAAGTACGTTTAGTCGTCGCTCTTGAACCCCCTTAAGAAATTTTCTTTTAACTCTGGTTAAAAAATTAAGAAAATAATAAAAAAGTGTGGTGCGACTGGTCGCAGAGCATACAACTTTCTCTTAACTTTGAAAGTTGTGTTCTGTGCTTGTCACACCAGACTTTTTATGTCGAAAAGTAGGCGATATATTGGAGTTCAAGATGTTTACCTCTAAATATAAGAAAATATTTATATTTTATGGCTTTAAACTTTTCTATTAAGTACAATAGTAAAGTGTGCTTCAAAAAATTTTGAAAGCAAAATGAGAATAGACATTTTAAAGAGCATCTAAAAAATAATTGATATTTGAATTTTAATCAAAATCGTTGGAGCGAATTTTAAAGAAATCGAAAATAACTTAAAAAGTATATCAGTAAAGTACTAGTACTCTTTGGCCGATTTTGTTCAAAAGCTTCTTGTCACGTCCCATGGGGGTGCCTAACTTAAATATAAAATTTCAACCTCATAGCTCATTTCATTCTTGAGATATTTTGTTCACAGACAGATGTCGCGAAAACCACTTTTTTGGATTCAGGGGACTTCAAAACGTGTATATCATTCAAAATCTTGATATCGAATTTTTGACATGAATCCAATACTTTCTATATATAGGTAAGAGAAAGTAAAACTCAAATATATATCGACACAAAAGCGTAGAATGCAACTTTCAATAACCGAAGATCCATCACACCAGATTTTCAAACATTCTTTAAATATTAATTTTTTTTTAAATAAAATATGTCTTTATTAAAAAAGGAAATAATTTTTGTTGATAAATTCAAGAATGGCTCTCAAAGACAAGAGCCGGACTTTCTTCCACTCTTATGTTTCTTTATATAGAATAGAATATGTCTAAATTGGACTGGGAAGTGCGAGGAAAAAAAAGAAAAGAAAAGACTAGAACAAAAGGAGAAAAGAAGAAGTGAAGAGTGAGTGGAGAGGTGGAGAAGTGAGAAGAGAGAGAAAAAGGGGGCTCTGATATCGATTGAGAAAAGGAGACACGGGGGTTAGCAACTCTCTCTACGAATTTCTTCGCTCTAGCTCAGAAAATACCTGCGCTAACCTCTATCTATTAATTCGAATTCTACTAATCCCTTTAACAAGTTGACGCGTATCAATGGGGTATGCGAAAAGAACAAATTAAATAAAATAAATAAATAAATAAATTTATTACGACCCGCTTAGAGGCACCAGTCCTCGGTGGCTAGGTCCAACAAACACAATACAAATTTAAATACAATAACTACAACAAAACAAAACAAAACAAAGGAAAAAAGAAAAAAAAAAAAAGAAAAGAAAATAAATAAATAGAAATGCATGCCCATTAACAATCAACATGTTCATGCATTTCCATCGAAAGAAATATAAAAAAAACAATATCAAAAAATTCACGCAAGCCACGAGACCAGGAGTAAACGTCGCATTAGCCATCCCGACATTCGCCTTAAGCTGTTAAGGAAAACCTGGCCAAAACCTTAACTTGGAAAAAATCACTTGATATGAGAATTAGATAAAATTTTATTTATTTTTATTATATGACTAGCTGCGCGGCTTCGCGCCTAGCCGGGGGGCTTCGTCTCCCTGGACCCCCACCAGCTGGCTCGGGCCCACCTGCGGCCGACCCTTGGTTTTTCATTTTAATTATGAAAAGAAAATTATTATAATTTCATTCCAATACAGTGCCTGCTTGAGGATTTGTTTACATTCATGGAATACACAAATGAAAAGAATACATAAATATTCCTCTATATATTTCCTATGGGAGAAATCGTAACTTTAGGAATTAATAACTCAAAAAGTTATAGGAATTTCGGGATGAAAATAATTTTCCTGTAATCCCGAGAAGGTCCTCTTTATACATATAAAATTTCATTTCAAAATTCCAACGGGAAGTTGCCTAAATAGAGCGTGACAGACAGACAGACGGACATTAGCGAATTATACATATAGATTCGTTAATGTCTGTCCGTCTGTCCCGCTCTATTTGGGCAACTTCTAGTTGGAATTTTGAAACGAAATTTTTTATGCATAAAGAGATTTTCGAGAGATTACAGGAAAATTATTTTCATCCCGAAATTTTTATAACTTTTTGAGTTATTAATTCCTAAAGTTACGATTTCTCCCATAGGAAAAGTATAGAGAAATATTTATGTATTCTTTCCAATTGTGTATTCCATGAATGTAAACAAATCCTCAAGCAGGCACTGGTTTGGAATAGTGATAATATTTTTCCAGGCCCCCGAGGGCCCACGGGGCTTGGAGTAGTTGGTAGCGTGCCTACGTTCTATACCGAACGTCGCGGGTTCGGACCTCAGGCAGTTTGATGAATTTACTTAAGGCATTGGATACCCTAATACGTATATTAATCAATAACGGAAAGCAGGAGGAGGAGTTAGAGACAGGAAATAATGTAACTACACGGGCTGCCGATAGATGGCTACGGCCAGAGGCCGGTTGGGTTTGAGGTGTGTGTCTTCGTACACGAAAGCACCTCGGGTAAATAAACGGAGATCACGATAGGAATTTCATATATTTTTTTTAATGACTTTTTTAAGAATAAATACAATAGGTAGAAAAAACTCTTCCTCGCTCTAAATTTTACATACGGCCTGAAGATGAGGCATTAAATAGACAAGTCGCAAATGCAACTGGATTTGTTTTGAGAGAGCTCAAAGGTTATAAGTTTTCAAAGACTCTAAGAAGAATGGAATCCCTAATTGAATTTGAATTTAAAAACGTTTTAAGGGCCTATTAATTCAACAAATGTTCAAACTTTAGGGCTTGATCAAGTTAGAATTTATTAATAATTAATGCAATAGCACATCAACTTGCGGAATAGGTAAATAGCTTCCTTGCCCTGAGAAGCTCCAAGATCATCTTGAGAGTACAAATAATTTCAATATTAATGCGAGAATTGCTTTTCAAAATACAATGGAAGAGGGAAAATTATCTTCTCATTTATGGTAAAAGGTAGACATTTTTCTATTCATATTCTTTTACCCTTACATATTGTTATGAGTAATAATATATATTTAACGATCTCTGTGCGCTGGATCACGGCCTACTGACTTTTTTTTAAACATTCCTTCTTTGAACCCGATTCAACCATTTTCTTTGCTCTTATCGACGCTCTGATCGGAGATGGATATAGACATTTTACTAACAAGTGAAGTATTTCTAGGCCCTTGGGGAATAAAAAAAGAGAAAAATTTTCATAATATTTTTTTCTAGACAAATTATTGAATTAAATGGAACAAAAAACACAAACAAATTGTAAGTTAATCTACAGTATTTTTTTTTTTTTTTTTTTTTTTTAATTTAAAATAAATAAATTTACTTACTATTTGTTTGACGTTTTTCTGTCACTTCAATTCAATCAACTTTTAAATCTATTTATATTTAATATCTATTATTATTTAAAATATTTAATTTAATATATATTAATCTTAATAATGGTTTATTTAATTAATAAACAAATTTATTAATCATTTAATTTAGGCTAATATTTTAATTTAATTTAATATAGACCTAAAATATATTTAATATATGTATATTTATTTAAAATCAGTGAATTTTGACATACAGATAGATTTTGACAGATACGAGGTTATGTTCAAAACCTTCTCGGTCAATTATAATTTAGCGTGTATAAAATAAAATATAACACTTCGATATGCAAAGCAATCTTTTATTTATCGAGAGAGAATATAAACAAAAAGTTAACAATAAAAGTTCATGAACATCGAATCTGGGTGGCCCTGAAAGTGTCACCACAATAACATTTTTTTTTTTTTTTTTATTTAAAATTTTTGGCTCTGGTTAAAAACCATTTGGCCAGAACCACAATAACATTATGCAGACATCAAAATCTTCACCTCCGATCAGCTCCATCCACACCAATATTCACGTTTTCTATTAATATCTTGAAGCAAATACCAATTTATAACGATTAAATACACTTTAAACTTTTAGACACCGCCTTTATCTTTGCTATTATCGCAGCTCCAACGTAAACACCACTAGCGAGCTGTTTGACGCTCTGCTCTTATCGCTTATCGCAGCTCCAACATAATCGCAACCTAAGGGGGAGACAGAGACTCCGGTGTTTGTCTGTCCGTCTGTACGCATAAAAAGTACGGCCTGAACTGAAGGTCATAAGAAAATAATAATTACATATACGTATTCAGCATAAATGGTCCAGGGAAAAATACGTTTTGGTCCCTAGCACTTCCAATCCCCATAGGAAATGTATAGAGAAATATTTATGTATTCTTTTCATTTGTATATTCCATGAATGTAAACAAATCCTCAAGCAGGCACTGGTTTTTCTTAAATATGGAGAAATAACCTCTATTAAAATGTTTAATGTCAAGAAAATCCAGAGTGAGAGCGCTCCTTTGAATTCACTACCGGTACTGTAAATTCTTTCCTACTTTTTTGTTTTTATAATTTAAATTGCAAAAGCAGATTCTACTGATTGTTTTTAGCTCAATTTTCCTGTCCCGCATAAGGACTAACTTCTTTAGCAATTGCAAGCTTCTATTTTTTTTTTTCAACCCCCGGTTCCATCAAAACAAAAATAAGTAGGAAGAACTTTAATTTAAGGCTTTCATTGAAGAAAACCATTCAAGTATTTTTTTCTCTTTCTCTCTCTCTCTATAGTCGTTAATTAAAGTTTGTCAGTTCTTTGTGGCTCAATTTTGTCATAGAACTAAGTAAAAACAAAACGTTAGAATAAAAAAAAAAAAAAAAACAAAATTCCAGGGTATCCTAATGACGTTAGAAAGGAGCAAAAAAAAACTTATGGCTAAAACCTAGAATACGGTAAGTAAATTTTTATTAATATTGGGAAGTTTTTCAGGGAGAATTCACCCTCCCTTCCCTTTATTAGCCTAAAAGAGGGATCGGTAAGCCAATTTGATCGAGATATATGCCAAAATAAGGAAAATTTTGAAGAAATACGAGAGGCCACATTAACCATTAAAAAATGTATTTTTACTTACTTTTTTTGGGTTTTTTCTTTCTCCATTTTATTTTAGATGACAAAAACCTTGCGCCTGACCTATTCTGATTGAGATAAGTAAAGAAATTAATTAAATAGAGTTGAATAATTTTATCGAAAATTGTTTATTTTTAAAAATATTGAACGATAAAGGAGCTAACTTCATGTTGTATTAAAAGTATTCACTGACTTTTTTTTAGTAAAAAGCCTCGAGTTTGCTACACTTATTAAGAACATCTTTAGGTCCGCGGGCCACCGATGGAGGCCCGTGTCTTTTGATAAATATAGTAGGTTCTGTTTTAAATAAAAATGTCCATCCAGAATATTTTAAAGAAGTTGCAGGGATTCCTTGACCGAGAGCCGCCAGAGGCGTTAATTAAGGTCGGTTCTGTTTTATTATAGATTGAAAAATATTCAACAACTTCCAGGTAGCCCCTGGATCCATGGGCCTCCATCGGAGGTTCTCATTTACAGTATTTATAGAAAAAATTATTCTTTGTTTTTTTTTTTTAATTATCATCTGAAGTTAGCTCCTTTATCATTTATTATTAAAAAAAAAAAATAAACAATTTTCGATAAAATTATTTTTTATATTTTCAAATCTATTTAATTAATTTCTCTACTTATCTCAATCAGAATAGGTCAGGCGCAAGGTTTTTGTTATCTAAAATACAATGGAGAAAGAAAAAACCCAAAGAAGTAAGTAAAAATACATTTTTTAATGGTTAATGTGGTTCTCGTATTTCTTCAAAATTTTCCTTATTTTGGCATATATCTCGATCAAATTGGCTTTCCGACACCTCTTTTTAGGCTAATAAAGGGAAGGGAGGGGGAATTCTCCCTGAAAAACTTCCCAATATTAAAGAAAATTTACTTCCCGTATTCTGGGATCACGCCGATCTTTTTATTTTCCTTGTGACCTAACCCCTTCCTGTTTAATATAATTTTCGCTCGGAAAATCAAATAAAATAAACACCATACAAGCTAAATAAATGAATAAATAAAAGAGATTTGAGCCCAGGGGGCAGAGAAGATGGATGCAAAGGGAGGCAATAAAGGAAAGTAATAAATACGAATCAAAGTTAAAAAAAAAAGAAAAGAAAGAAAAACTCAAACAGATGTTGGCTGGTTGCAGATTGAGCCAGTATAGCGATATCTTTTAATAAAAAAAGATATATTTAACCATAAAAAATAAGGACACAATTTAAATGCGGAATAAATAAAAAAAAAAAAATAACTTTAACGTTTATAGGCGCCATTCATTGATTCTGCACAATAATTGTAATTTTGGGCTTCAGGGGGCCGCATTGAATCTTTGGGCCGAAAATTCCGAGGCAAGATGTAAAATTTATAATTATGTGAGAATATTTATATTTTGTACCAAGCAACCATTTCTCCTATGAAGTACAAGAGTAAAGTGGTCTTCAGAAGATTTCAATGACAAAATGAGAATATACATTTTAAAGAGAATCTAAAAAATAATTGATTTTTGAATTTTAAACAAAATCGTTGGAGCGAATTTTGAGAAAATTGAAAAAAAACTGAAAAAGTACATCAGTAAAGTATTAGTACTCTTTGGCCGATTTTGATTCAAAAGCTTATTTTGAGTGTCCGGGAGAGTATCTAAACTTATATATACACTTTCAATCTCATAGCTGATTTCCTTCATGGTCAAAAATGTCCATACACACAGACCAATTAGCGGGACCCACTTTTTTGGACTCAGGGGACCTCAAAACATGTATATCCATCAAAATCTCGACATCGAATTTTTGACATGATCGCAATACTTTGTTGTGATCTAAAAAAAAAAAAAAAATATTTATATCCATAACATCTATATATAATAATTACGGAGTGTCCGTCTGTCACGCTCTGTTTGACCAACTTCCCATTGAATTTTGAAACGAAATTTTGCAGTCTTATAGAGGACGTTATGGAGAGTCTCGGAAAAATACTCGGGTCCCAAAATTCCTATAACTTTTTGAGTTATTAATTCTTAAAGTTACGATTTCTCCCATAGTAAATGTATGAGAAATATTTAAGTATTCTTTGCAGTTGTGTATTCTATGAAGGTAAACAAATCCTCAAGCAGGCACTGGACTGGAATACTTAGTTGTTAGTAATAATAATTTTAATTAATTAAATTGACTTTGCAGCTTCTTCGCCGTAGACGGATGGTTGGTCAAAAAAATTATAAAAACGTTGTTTCTATTTTAAATTTAGTTATTATTGGTCAACTGCCTTGTACAAGTATCAGTTTCGATGCAGTCTACGGCGAAGAAGCTGAAAAGTCAATTTAATTGATATAAATCTCGTCTGAATCAGCATATGAATAATAATTTTTATTTTCATAATTAAGAAAAGGCGAGGGTCCGCCGCAGGCGTAGCCCCCCTGGTTAGACGCGAAGCCCACCGAAGGCGGGCGGCGCGGCTAATAAAATTATATTTTTTTTAAATAACCCGAGAGAGCGCTAATCTCCCACCCCAGGGGAGTGGCTTGAGTGAGCCCTCTGCGGGGTAAAAATATAGAACGAATGTATATGAAGCACAGAGCGGAGAGAAATAAGTAGAGAGGCACTCGAATGAGCAGCAAAAATCATGCTGGCTCTCTTTGTTGGCATCTCAAATATCAACATCCCCCCTAAAGATGAAAATATATAATTATATATCATAAGTTTGAATATTTTTTTTGTATTGTGTGTGTCAAGAGGAGTAGAGAAGAATTTACTGAAATTCGAGTTTTCAACTTAAGAGGAGAGTTCCCGAAGAACACAACAACAGTCATCATTGTATGTACAACAATTATATCTTATATTCCTTTGAAAAATACAAAACTTTTGTTAAACTCAAATAAAAATTGTTTTTTTTATCAATTAATCATTTTACCTCATAACAACTTTCTCTCTCTCATATAAGTTATTTCATATATGGACCCTGTTATGCAATGGTGTGTCAAAGACCAAACATTGAGTTTTGAGAAAATCAACAATAAAGTTTTTTTGTTTACATTGGATTTTTTTTTTTTTTGGCCAGGGGGGGGGGGTAGAGGGGAGCGTTTAACCCCACATATAAAAAGCGGGGGGGGGGGGGCCCAGGTGGTGGAAGAATTTTTTTTAAAGCAATTGGGAAACAAAAGGGTTAAATAAAAATGCCTGGACCTAAAAAAAAAAAAAATTTATAAAAAAAGAGTATTATAAATTTTTTAAAAGGGCCGAGGCGGCGAAAAAAAAGGGGGAATGGGGGGGGGGGGGGAGAATGAGAAAAAAGTGAGAGTTTTTTTTTTTAAAAAAAAAAAATATATATGTATAATTTTTCTTGTCAATTGTGCAAGTAACATTAAATAGAAATTTTTTAGGACATATTTCATAAAAAATACTATTCAATAAAGCATTTGAAACAATATTCCGTCCTTAATTCAATTTTGAATTTTTTGGTCTTTGACCCACCATTGCATAACAGGGTCCATATAGGGTAAGAGAAAGTAAAAATGATAGTGAAATGTTTATAATTACTTTCACACAAACACTATATGGAATGAAAGAGTATCAAATCCAACATAACCAATTTGGTTTATTAATAAAAAAATCTGGTGTGACAAGCACACAGAACACAACTTTTTGATTTCCGAAGGTAAGAGAAAGTTGTGTGCTGTGTGTGATTAGTCCCACCAGATTTTTATTCAAATATAATATTTAAAATGATTTGATTTTATATTAATATAATAAACCTTGAATTTTATAAATATTTCTCCTCAGTGACGGATTAATACAATTTTGTAGGTGGGGGCGGTATTTCTTTTTTATTTAATGCCGACGTCGACGCCCCCCCTTCCCCCTGTTTCTCCATATTTTGGAACCCCAACAGTGACAATTTGATCTAACAGCCGCCCTAAGTAGTTCCTGCGATTGACACGTGAGGCGACACCAATCAAGAGCGCCTGATAGTTATGCACAAAGTTCAACAGGCGAGATGTTTTGCTTGCCTATTTAGAAGGATGTTTGAATTTATTATCTCGATTCTACGGTATCCCGGATGAATTGTCTTGAGCCTTTTAATTGAAATTTGCATTAAACTATTGTGTATATTATTTTATAACGAAAATATTTTAATTAATGGATTTTATTATAACACAGTCGGTAAACAAAAGAAAGAATTCTGGTGTGACTGGTCGCACAGCAGTCTCTAAGTTGGGTTCTGTGCTTGTCACACCAGATTTTTTCTGTGGACAAATACTTATCGATATATTGGAATTCAAAATATAAAATTTATAAATATATTTTGTAAACATGGCTTTTATCTTTCCTATACAAGAGTAAAGTGTGCTTTAAACAATTTGAAGAGGGAAATGAAAATATACAATATACAGAACATTTAAAAAATAATTGATTTATAAATCATTAAAGCAGATTTTGAGAAAATCGAAAAAAAAAACTGAAAAGTACATTAGTATTAGTACCCGAATTGTCCCAAAGATGAGATCTAGCGCTATTTCATATTGGTGCTGGAAATAATACAACAAGATAGATAAGCTTATTATATCAACCATTAAATGAATTCTTTTTTTGTTCCAGCGGGGACCAACCTAGTCGGCAAGTTCACGCAGAGTGTTCGGAGGATTGTCCAAGATGTCAAGGACGAAGGCACCTCAAGTGAGTTCATTTGCTTTTCGACACAAGAAGGTGATTCAACAATAATTAAGATGCATTCGTTAATATGCGGAATGCGGAATTCGGACATTAATGCATTTTAATAGATTAAAAGCTAATTTTTTAATATGTTATTAATCACTATCACATACGTATAAAATAAAATTTTGAAGCAGATCTGACGCAGGGTTATCGTGTAATTAATTTTTTAAAAATTGAAATTTAACATGAGTCTATGGGGAATGTCGACGAAACGCACACATATCGAATTATATAGCCACCTCTGCAATAGATACAAAAACAAAAAACTTACATTTTATCAATTCACTTCTGAGGAATACGTTAAAAATAAAATCAAAAGTTTCTGCCGAAGATATTTTAACAAGAAAGTCAAAAAATTCACCAAAATGACAGTCGCCAATATTTAAAAATAATGAAGTCACGAAACTCAGACTAATCTGGCAACGTCGCATAAAATAATACTCTTTACTCGCTGTCAGTTACATTTTTTTCCCATTTTACGATATTTTTCTCTCAAATCGTCCATTGTGTTTAAACTGATTTGCATTAAACATTGTAATATATTAAATAAAATAAAATTGAAGGCTTTTAAGATTTAAAATAGTCAGCTGATGAATGCAATGTTGTCAGATCTATATTACGTGAATAACTGCTCGAGTCAAAAGTCATTCATTTATTATTTTTGGTAATTAAATTATTAACTTAATACAATTATAAACTATGATAGGTCACGACTAAATAATAATAAGGAATTTTGGCATTCAAATTTTTAATTTTATTAAAAAAAAAATTAGATTCTATTATGACTTACGGGGTAGCTACTATCCGAAAAACCCTAAATAATATTTTCGAAATTGCCTTAATGTCTGAACAAACTCAAAATAATAAGGGATTTTTGGAGGGGAATCTCAAATTCTATTTCATTTTATAGCTGGCCAGACGAAAGAAGAAGCAATCGAGACCAATGAAAGACTTCGGGCAGTTCGAGTTCGATTAGAAGAAAGTTACGACACAGCCAAAAGGTCCCTCATCACCCTCATGGCCAAATACACCGATTCGAAAAATGTGCGCAATGTGTTCCAACGATACAATCTACTTAAAGCAATGATCAAGGTGATGTGATGCCTTCTTTTATTTTATTTCTACTGTGGTGTGACTCTTGTCGACATACTGGTATATTTAATTTCCGCCGATATATTAGAATTCAATATTTTTGTACAATTTATAAGTATGGAAAAATATTTATATTTTGTTAACATGGCAACCATTTTCTCCTATCTTTTCTATGGAGTACAAGAGTAAAAGTGGTCTTCAGAAGAGTTTCAAGGGCAAAATGAGAATATACATTTTAAAGAGAATCTAAAAAATAATTGATTTATGAATTTAAAAAAAAATCGTTGGAGCGAATTTTGAGAAAATCGAAAAAAACTGAAAAAGTGCATCAGTAAAGTACTAGTACTCTTTGGTCGATTTGTTCAAAACCTTCGTGTCACGTCTCAAGGGGGTGTCTAACTTAAATATAAAATTTCAACCTCATAGCTTTTTTTCGTTTATGAGATATTTTGTTTACATACACGATCATTTTGCCAGACCCACTTTTTTGGACTCAGGGGGTCTCAAAACGTGTATATACATCAAAATCTCGACATCGAATTTTTGACATGATCTAATACTTTCTCTCTCTAAATAAAAAATTCTTATTCTTTTCGGGCTCCTTTAATTAATAAGGGATGGGAAGGCAGAGGGATGTAAGAATAGAGATAGGCATTGATTAGTAGCCTATAGGCCTACATGTATTCTCGTACATTAGTGATGACAACAGGGTCTCATCTCCTAAGCATTGGATTGGTAGTCAAGATTACTACCTATATAGGTCTAGATAATTATAAAATTTGGAATAAAAAATCAGCTTTCTATCGAATTCGAACGAACATTACACTTTTACTTTCTCTTACCTCTATATATATGTAATTTATATATAGAGAGAAAGTATTGGATTCATGTAAAAAATTCGATGTCGAGATTTTGATGGATCCTTGAGGTCCCCTGAGTCCAAAAAAGTGGTTTTCGCGACATGGTCTGTCTGTGCGGTCTGACTGTGTGGTGTTCAATTTAAAGCATGAAGGAATTGAGCTATGAAGCTGAAATGTTATATTTAAGTTAGGCACCCCCCTGGGACGTGACAAGAAACTTTTAAACAAAATTGGCCAAAGAGTACTAGTACTTAACTTATGTACTTTTTCACTTTTTTTCGATTTTCTCTATATTCGCTCCAACGATTTTAATTAAAATTCAAAAATCAATTATTTTTAGATTCTCAATAAAATATATATTCACATTCGCCACATTGAAATCTTATGAAGCACACTTTACTCATGTACTCCATAGGGAAGATAGGTGAAATGGTTGCCATGGTAATAAAATATAAATATTTTGTTTTGTTTGTTTATAAATTTTATATCGCCTACCTCCTATACCAAATGT